>BJBW01004137.1:366092-400248 GCA_004320125.1 Scolopax mira | reverse complement strand
CCTGCACACAATGCTCCAGGTGAGGTCTCACCAGAGCAGAGAAAAGTGGCAGGATCACTTCTCTAGACTTGCTGGCAACATTGAACCCATGGACCTTCTTTTGATCCCAGTCTGGCACTGCCAAAGCAGCCGGTCAGTGCCCGACCTTCCCTGTTCATCAATGGGTTTTTGAAGTGTTCTTCCTGGCCAACACCAGCATCCTCCACCCTGGGAACGGATGCGGCGAGCAAACTGGAGGTGACCTCTGTGTGTGACTTGGATCCCTCCACTTGTAGGTGAAAGCAAATTGGTGTGAGAGCTATTGGAGCTGGGCCTGGCATTGCAGGGACATGGCTGAATCCTGACAAGAGGCTTCCCACTGGGATGGAGGAGGCTGTCAAGCTCGGAGTGGGACCCCATGTCCAAGCTGCTGAACCTTGGAGCCAACTACCAGCCCAATCCCTCCCCCTCTCTTATTTATTGGGTGTGGGAGGTGGTGGATTATTTTTTTTAGTGCTTTTTTTTTTTTTTCTCCCGGATGCACCCAGCGCAGTGGTCTCTGCACGATACCAAATTAATTAATGTTGGGCAGGCGGAATGCAATTAACTACTCTGGAGCCCAGCCAAGGCGGGGGGAACATTCCTCACTCCTGCAAGAAACAACCCAGGAGCTTTCCTGGGCAGGACCTTGCTTTTGCTGCACAGCTCAAGGGCAAGAGGCTTTGATGAGGGCATGGAAATCCCTCCTCTTGGCCCCTTGACTGCCCTGATCCTGTCCCAGGCGTGATCCCATCGCTGCCTCTTCCCTCTATCCCACCTGGGAGGGAGGCAGCATCTGCAGGAGGTTGCAGCCTGGTTGGCAAAATCCCGGACAGAAGTAATCAAGCAAGAAGTCATGGTAGCTTTTCAAGGACCAACTGGCTGGATTTTATTTATTGCTGCCACTCACTGAGAAAATGGACTCGGGAGGAGATTCCTGGGCTGTGGCTGCTGTGTGAGACGGGCAGCTTCTGTTAAATAGAGCATCGCCTGACAGAGCTGTGATTTAGCTGTGGTTATTTAAAGGGGTGTAGAGGCAGCCAATGCAGAGCATCTGTGGGCGAAATGGGCAGCTTTGGCAGCTGGGCTACTTTGAAAGTCAACTAAATTAAAAAAAAAACCCAATAACAACAAAAAAACCCAACAACAACACAACTTGTACAGAAATACGTGGGAGTTGAGGATGTGGCTGCAGAATGGAAGTGTTGGATTTGGGGGATCCAGCTGAACCCCATGCAGCTACCTGTCCATTCCCTGCAGTCCCAGCCCAGCCCTGTGCTGGGTGATGTTATGCATCACCTCTTCTTGCTTTAGACTTTCTTTTTTTTTTTTTGCTGTGTTTCTGGAAGTGCAAACAGCTTCACATCTGGGATGTGTGCACCATTACCTGAACTCTTCTTCCTCCTGCATGGAGCAAGGTTAAAGCCCAGATGGCTTTGAATAATAAACAGGGCTATAAATCTGCATGCGGATTTGTGGTGCTTGTGGTATATACAAACTTGTAAAGTAGAGTGTAGTAGGACATCTTGCCAACATGCCGTTAGGGGGACCACCCTCCCCTTCCACAGTGCCCCACCAGCTCAGTGGGGTCTGGGAGAGAGCACTGGAGATGGATCTTGTTAAATTTTAATTCCCACCCTGGATAAACACTTTTTTTTTCTTCCCCAAGGAGGAAGACCAAGATGCCCAGTTTCTTCTGCTCAGCTCCACCCTTGGGTCAGGTCTTCCATCAGCCCAGTGTCTGTGTTGGGTGATCCAAATCCCTGAGTTCTATGGGCCTTTCATGGGCCAGTGGGTGCTAAGGAGCAACTCTGTACTTTGCACACTATCTTCCTCCTCTAAAGGGCAATTTAGAAGTGTAAGGATCAAGATTAAAATGTCAACTACATTCTTCTTTCTTATATCAGTTAAAGGCTTTACTCTGCTGAGGACAACCTAACTCTCCTCTGGGGCTCCAATTGCAAACTCCTTTACACACAGCTCTGGTGTGATGGGCCAGGTTCTCCCACACTTTTACAGTAAAACAATTCAACTTACCAAAAATGTTGGATCTGCACCTATTTCAGCCAAAGCTGGGCCATCCTACTGCAGTGACCAGTGCATCAGCCAGCAACCATCCCATTTATTTTTTCCATCTGTGGCACAGGGAGCTGCAGGAAACTGTTATCTCTTGCGTTTTGGCCAAAATTTCCTCTTTAGCAAGAGGCTTTAGATAGCAAGGGCTGGACCTGATTTTAAAGCATCATATTTCTGGGAATATTCCCATCAAATATGTTATTGCAAGATAAGCTGGGCCAGAAGTCTCTGATCAGTGACAATTTATGTGTTCAGACTCCTGTGCTACTCAGAGTCCTCCAGACAATTGCAGGGAGGTTTTTCTTAAAATCATCATGATTTTAGACATTAGAAAGAACATGTATCTTGTGGGGTCAGCTTTCCACAGAGGGATTTGCTCACGGAGCCCTGGTCCCAGGCAGGCTGTACGGGGGGTGAGGCACAGCCTTGGGGAGCAGAGCTGGTGCAAATCATGGCGTTGTCCCTCACTTGAGGGGTGCGCAGCCACAGAGCTGCTGGAAATGGCATAAGGATCCGTGGAGCAGAGGCAATGTGACACAGACACAATTCAGCCCCCCAACATCCCCATCAGGCTCTCTGGGGTGAATGGGGAACCCACAGAGCACACGTGTTGGTCTCCTTGACCCTCAGGAGCTTGGACGTGCCACAGGTTTGCCTCAGGAAGCCCAAGCTCCTGCCTGATGCCAGAGTAATTCTTTGTTCTGTTCTGTTCTTCCCCCAATGTGACACAAGATTAATTACAGCCGTAAAAACATTAGGAGCTTTCTAAATATTTTATGTGAATAAGCACACACAACATGAAGGTTTTACTTGTTACATTTTTGTAAAGGACATTTTGTTTGTAATAACAGTGAAACCTGACGGGGGGGGAGAGAAGGGGTATTTTTAGTGCTCCTGTCCACTCTGAAGGACTCTAAAGGCAGAGAGGAGACAAAGGAAATAAAAACCATGCTCAGAGTCCCAGGGAGAGGGTACAGGGCTAATGATGGGGGGGAGGGGGGGGGTAGACGGAGGCAGCTACAAATTTCAACCCAAAACCCAATCTCAGTAGCCCTTGGGAAACCACTTTCCTTTCCTTGTACTAGAGGAGATCTGGTCCTGGTTTGTCTTTGAGTGGGAGGACTGGTGGGGTGAGAGGAAGCTCATAGAAAGGGGATGGCTTAATGGTGGTAACAGGGGCTCCCCAGTGCTGTGTGCTGGCAGGGATGGTTTGTGCCAGTTGTGTGTCACAGTTGCTCATCACTCCCACCTGTTTTGACAACTGTAGGTAGGGGAGGCTACACCAGCCCTGGAGGGAAGCATTTGATCCCTGTTCAGATTGTTGGAATTCAACAGGAGCCGTTGGGGTCAGTGATTTTTCTACCCATCTTAGTGTCCCTCTGCCACTGGAAACTAGAAATGAGAAGGCACTAGTTTTGGTTGTGTGGTTTTTTGATTTTTTTTTTTTTTTTCCTGGGATGAGTTAGTAGCTAAATCATCCATCAACGATGGGAAAATTTGGGGGGGATACTTGATATTTCATCCACCACTGCCACCCCCGAAGGGGGCCCACACTCAACACTGCCAAGGGGGAGCAGCCAGGTCCCTGGGGTCAGAGGAGGAGATTTTTGCAAAGCTGTGTGGCTTTGTGCCAGCGGCAGAGCCCCAGCGAGGCACTGAGGGGAAGCCTCAAAGCTTTCTTAAACAGCCAGGGAGGGTTTGAGGATTTGGCTTGTCATCTCCATGTCTGAAAGACAAGATCTTGCTCGTTGTTATCCAGAGAGACAAGACTTCGCAAGCAGTTCCTAAAACGGGATCTGGTCTTCCCAGGTTCTGCCTGGGTTCCTTGGGAGTCAACCTACATCTTCCTCTTTGTTCATGCCTGGCTGCAGTCCCTGGCAGAGCAGATTTGGACATCTAACAATTACGACAGACAGCACTTCTTTCCTCACCCTTCCTGACTATCTCCAGCAATCCCAGCAAGTCATCCAATTTCCTGGTGTTACTGTGGCAGTGCGAGGCAAGAAGCCATTAGCAATTGGGGCTCGACATGTCTCATTCTTGGTTTAAATATTGAAGAGGCTTCAGAAACCTCTTCAGCCTAGCAGTTGACCTGAAATGGTATCTGTTGCATCGTGCAGCTGTTATTTTTTTGTGAGCTGTCATGGTTTCTGATTGCTGAGCAAGGAGATGCAGCGCTCCCGAGCCCTGACACGCAGCAGGACTCAGCGTTTGTGCTGAATATTTCATGCAGACAGAGGCACCAGTCTGTTTTCAATTCTGATTTTCACTGCTTCTCAAGGTGCATAAATGATGCATATTGTTTAAGCTTCCTGGTTTTGGAGGAGGGGGAAAGAGTGACAAATGCCTTTGCCGTCGGTTGCCCAAGTTTTGGGCGAAGCAGATCTCCTCTCTCCAGCTGTCTGTACAATGTTGTAAGCAGCAAAGATTTGAGTGGAACTTCCCATTTTCCATCTTGTGCCCGTTACCCCTCATCCTGTCACTGGGAACCACTGGAAAGAGTCTGNNAAAGAGTCTGGCTCCATCCTCCTTCAACCCACCCTTTACGTACTTGTAAACATAGATGTTTACATCTAATGATGTTTACATTACTTGTAAACGTGGAAGTCTCCCCTCAGCCTTCTCTTCTCCAGGCTAAAGAGCCTTCTCCAGCTCTTTGAGCCTTTCCTCAAAAGGGAGATGCTCCAATCCCTTAATCATCTTTGGTGCCCTACGCTGGACTCTCTCCAGCTCGTTTCACCCGCTTCCATCGGACAAATGGGAGCCACGTTCAGACTTTGGAGGGGGAGCACTTGTTTTGGAATAGCAATCCCTGCCCAGAGCAGCGAGGAGGTTCATAGGATGGTGAAAACACAGTCAGAGGACAATGAGGCTGCTCATCCCCCTGCTTGGACGTGGGGCCCTGTGATGTTCTTTTGGGAGGTGACAGGAAGCTAATTAGAGCCAACCATAGAGTCAGTACTAATTTTGAAATACGGCTGTCAGAGCGAGGCAGGAGATACTCAACCATCTCCCACTGCTGCATCCATCATCCATCCCATCCATGAAGTCCATCCTGGTTGCAGTTTGGGGGACTCCAAGCACGATCAATCACTAACGGTGTGTCGGGAAGTACCACACCGAGGCAGCAGCTTGCCGTGGGCTTTCTTCTGCCTCCTGAGGAGATATTTTGTATGGATCCTTAGAAAAGTTTCATCTCGATGAAAACCCTTTGTGGTGTTTTCAGCAGCTGGAAAAGAGCGATTAGAGGAATTCCTGGTGTCATTATAGGCTTCTCTTTGTCGAGGCGCTCGTGGGGGGAGGCTGCCCACCTGATTTTCTCCTTAATAACTCACCTGTGATTGGCAGTACAAAAGGACCTGTCACAAAACGAGACAGAAATTGGTTGTCGATTAGAGCTTTTCTTTAAAGGTCAAACAAAAATTATAATACAACCCCCAGAGGTACATTTTAGAAGTGATCATTGAAGGCAAAACTCGCTACGTCAGCTGCGGAGCTTGAGAGCGATGGAGAGGGCATGGTCCAGCCCTGGGCTGGGGATTTGCTGCACCCATGGTGGCTTTGGAGATGGGGATGGGCAATTCCAGCCAACCAGGGACCAGAAGGCACAATTTCTCTTTATTTTCTGCTTTCTATAAATAGAGTTATCCCTGTCTCCAACTTTTACTTTGGGCAAATTAACAGAAAGCAGCACCCCCCACACACGCATCTTTTCATCTGGAAACGGTTGCGATTCAGTGTCTTTCTATTACTAAGAATTTCTATAAATTCTGAGTCAATTGCTAAGACAATTCTTAGTATTAATTACCAAAAATTAATTATTATTCTCTGCTAATTACTAAGAAATTCTTAGTTCATTACTGCTGGCAAAGGCAGAGATCATGGAAGGTCTTTCAGAGCTGGGGAGCCCACCATCCCTCACTGTAACTCCCATAAGACTATGTTGGACTAAACGGCTTCTTGGTGTCTTTTAGCAGATCAATTTTTGCTTTAAATGGTTGTGCAAGTTCATAAAAAAACCTGTCATAGTAAAAATGAAACATCTTGGCCCACATTTTTCCCAATTGTTTTGAGGGCTTTGACGGTTTTTCTTTGCCTCAAATCCAGGCTTGAAAAGCTTTGCGATACCTTGACATTTTGGGCAGGAGAAGCGTGGGGAGGAAAAGCCAAATTTGAGCCTAGATTTTTCCCTTTAGCAATGAAACAGTAAAAATGTAGATTTAGTTACCTGGACAGGCTCTGTAGTTTAGCCTTAACCTCCTTTTTTCCTTAGGCCATATCTACCACTACGTTTTCCATGAATAATTTTCAGACTTCCTAGGGCCTTTAATACTAATTAGACCTTAAAGTAGGCAGAAACGAGCTAAGGGGGGCCTACGTCACAGGTTCCTTGGTCAGTGTTGCAAGGATTTTGCTTGCTGTCTTCAAAGCATTTTCAAAGGAAGGTTTTGCAGTATTTTGTAAGGACGAGATTTGTTTAGTGATGCTGGAGTCTGGAGTCACTCCTCCCTATCGCCTGTGTAAGCCATAATTGCTGGATGGGGGAACTTTATTGCTGTTTCTCCCCATTTTAAATAATTGAATGGGATTTTTCTGTTTGTTTGGGGCAGGGGGGATGTTTATTAAATCCCAGAGGAGGGTTGAAGGGCAAAAACTTGTGAATTAAGGTGCTCAGCTGCGTCCTCTGGCACTGGTGGGAAAGAGCAAAATGCTCTCATAAGAGGAAATCTGCCCTGTGGCAGCATGGAAGCACATGCAGGGACTTGAGACGGGAAAACAACATTTCCAGCATGGAATTCTTCATCCCAAGATGACCCTCAATGAGAGATGCCTCAATGAGAGATGCCGTGTGTGTGTGTGAATAGGGGAAAGGACCCTGAAACCGTTTTCTTCTCTTTCTCTTTGCGTTTTCAATACCTTCAGTGCTAAAAGCCCTCATTAAAGCTTAATCCTCTACACTAGCTCTTTATGTTGCCACGTCTCCCAGTAATCTCAGTGCCCATTTGGACCTACAGTCCTGCCTGGTTATGGGATTTGCTTCAGGACAAAGGCTGCAGCCACCACCTTTGTGGCAGCGTTTTTCCTCCTCTCCCCAAGGAGAACCTGTTTTAATCTGTCACAGCCAGTTGAGCCCCAGTGTTTGCAGTTGTTCTCTGGAGAAGATACTCCCTCTCTGTTGACTGAAGGGAAAAGTAGTGACAATCAGTAGTTAATTTAGAAACACCAAAGAGTTGTCGCTGGGAGAGGTTTAGACTGATGCCTGGGGAGCAGGAGGTCTGGAGGGACAGGCTGAGCCTTCTGACCAGAGTAGAACCACAAAATAGATGCCAACATTCCCTGACTGATGTATAGGTTGCACCGGTATGGAGGGAAACATCATTTAAAACTGACCTGAGATTTACTTTCTGATGAGTTGGCAAAAAACCAAACTGGCTTGTTCTCCACGTGTAAGAATTTCCATCACCTTTCGAAGGCGCTTCACAACTCGATGCAGTTAATTTCTACATGAAACATTTTGTGTCCTCTTTGTGGAAACACTGCAGTTTGGAAATGCTGCAGAAGAATTTTGACTGGTGAAAGAACTTTTTGAATATTAAAATTATTTTTTAACCAAACTTGACCCCGATTCACAAAGCTCTGGCATGCATTTTCTGGTCAATTGAATTCAGAAAAAAAACCTCACCCAGAATTGGTTAGAGAATAAACAACAGGTAACAGAGGTGAAGAGGGGAAGGGAAAATAACTGGCTGGCTTCATCCAAAATCCCAGGCAATCGATGCGAAGTCTCAGTGGGCTCAAGGCCATGGCCCAGTGAGATGGAGGAGATAAATAGGACAGGCAGATCAATTGTGGGCAAGAGGAAGGAGGACAAACGTCACAAATCCAATATTTTAAAAGAAGAACAATGCCGAGTTAAAAGCTTTGCCTTGACGGATTTGGCATTACAATATCAAAACTTTTGTCAGTACTGGGAAATATTTCACCTCGAGTTGATGCTCTTTGGCAAAAATAAGAAAGAGGGAAAAAAAGCTATTAAAAACAATCTGCATTTTTTTTCCCTGTGCAAAGAAAAACAAACCACCTCAACAGAAAGATTGCTTCGATCAAAAAGCCGTGTAGCATCTTGCCTGTTCCCAGAGAGACTGTGGAGAGCACAGCCCAGTCAGTAATTTGAACAGAGCAGCAGATAAATACAGATCTTTTAAATTCCGGGCATGAAATGGGGAAAGTGGTGAGTAATGGAGCTGGAAGAGCTCTAGGTGAGAACACTAGGACATGGGTACAGGCAGGGCACAGCACACACGCTGCCAGGGGGCAGCAGCTCCCTGGGCAGGGACATCTCAGGGGGGTTGAAACTTGATCTTTAAGGTCCCTTCCAACCCAAACCATTCTATGATTCTATTAATCCTACCTGGGAAAATAAACCAGCCATTCAAATCTGGCAGAGGACTTGTTTGAACCCATGAGTAATTTTCATTTGTGGGGTTTGGAGATGGCTGATGAAGAAACCAGTTGGCCAAGGAAGCCCTTGATCCTGAAGTTCATCCCTTTCAAGCCCCCATAGTGCAGAGCATCACAGACAACGGCTTCAAACTAACTTAATCAAGGTCCCTGTCCCAATTTTCCAAAGGAATGGCTTGGGCAGGAGCCTGTTAGCTCTGCTAAAAGTATGGTCTACTCAGCCATGCAGCGCAATGCCAAGGGTGGGCACAGTTTCATCTCAGTTTGGGGTTGCAGGAATTAAAGGAGAATGGGTAAGGTGTCTCTTGCTGGCATATTTTATATTATTGAGCTGCAAAAGGATGGGTTTTCTCACCTGCCGCTGCTCTGAGATGGTGGGGGCTCTCCCAATTAGCTCCCAGCACCCAGTATGCTCACACCTCTCCCATGAGGCTTTCGGTCAGATTATCTGGTGGGGATTTTCCCTTTTCCAGCTTGTCGGGGGTGAAAGGTGCTGGTTTTTCTCCCATATAATGAGCTGTTTTGTGCGTGTCAGTTGTGTATTGTGCCTCCGTTCATGCCTTCATGGAGAATTTAGAAATGCGACATCTCGTTTCTGGTTCAGGCTTTCAAGCGTTTTTAATCCCTGCAGGCAAACAATGCACAACAACAGGAACTGCTTTTTATGGGGGGGGGGGGGGGGGGGGGGGGGGGGAGAGAGGAGCAGATTTTTCTTCTGAGAACATTATTTGTGAATGGCTTTCATCCCTTCTCACCGCGCCGGGTCTGAACAGCAGCATGAAAGGAGCAAAGTGTGCAGCACGGGAGGAAAAGACACATAAAGCCAAAGGATGCGAGGGAGACTTGTTACACTGACTTTCAAAAGGTAGTGCCTCCAAGTCTTACAGATTTATTTTTAAAAAATAAATAAATAATAAGTGTTCTGAGTAGTTTTCCCTCTTCCGGGGCTGGTGTAGTGTTTCAGGAGTTCAAAAGAAGTTTAAAGGGAGATGTGGGAAGTCAGTGGCAGGGCTGGGGATGCTCTCCAGACCCTGGGCTGCTCGTGAACCTCATGTCATCTTCTGATCTGAGGTTGGAGGGGACTTGGAGCAACCTGGTGTGGTGGGAAGTGTCCCTGCCCAGGGCAGGGGTTTGGAACTTGGTGATCTTTAAGGTCTCTTCCAACCCAAACCAGTCTGTGATTCTATGATGAACCCTTCCATATTTAAACATGAGGAAGAAGGGGCCTTAGCAGGTTGCACCAGGGAAAAAAAAATAAATAAAAGTTCAGCTTCTCCCCTTCCTGATTTGCACCCACTTTGCGTGGAATAAATGGCTCTACTGAATCTCAGGCAGGTGTCGGAGGAGTCTCTCACGCAGCCAGGGAGGGTCTGGCCGTGTAGTCTCAGCTCTAATCACAAAGCACACAGCCTCAGCCTTTTTTTTTCCTTTTTCTTCTAAAGAGGTGGGGGTTGTGGCTGGAATTGAGCCTGAAATTAGCCTTTTCCCTGGCACGATGGTAGATGGTGGATGCAGATCCTTCTCTGAGTCTGCGGGAAGGGGTCCAATCTCTCGGCTTACGGCAGCATCCCAGAATGCCTTTAAAAGCACAAAAAGTCAAACTTTGTGTTAGCAGCTCAGCTGCTTCAAATAACACAGAAGGAGATAGGGGAAGAAAATAAACAAACCCAGATTTTAACAAAAATCTTCTGCTTCAAGCCCATTCTGTACTTGCTGGCAAGGTGAGTGCACTTTCCAAAAAGCCTTTTAGGTTTTTTGAATGGTAAATTCAGATCTTGTGCTCGTTTGAGGGGGAAATGACAGAAAGCAGGAATGGGGCAACAACCCCCCCACACATGCACTTTGTATAAATCAATCATGAGCCTGAAAGTAGACATTAAAATTACAATATAGCTCTTGACTTTTGGTAATTAAAAGCATTTTGTGATGACTCGCTTGATTAAAACGAGATCATCCATTTAAAATGAAAATTCAGAATGAAAATTGCTTTTGTTGCACCGATTATTCTATTTTAAAACTCCTCGCTGTTATCACCCTAATAAAAAGCTGTCACTTCTGTCAAGTAATTCACAACACGAGGCATTTGCATTTCTCCCCGACTTGTGTTTATTTCAGTAATTACAAATGGATTCTTCTTCTAAACCCCCTCTCCCTCCATCCTTCCCTCTTGCGCTCGCCATCACCTCACAGGGGAGGTTTGCCCTTCGTCCTGGGCAAGCAAGGAGAAACCCCACGCAGGGAAATTAGGGAAGTAGGAAAAAAAATCATCACTATCAGCAGGGTCAGGTCAGCAGGTTTTCTGCCTATAAAAGGCAGAATTGGGTTTAACCTGCGGTGCTGGGGGGGTGCTGGTGGAGACTGCCCAGTGCTTGAATCAGCGACGTGACCGCCATGATTTTTTTAAGGGGGCAAAAAAAAAAAAAGCCTCTCTCTGTGCTGAATGGAATGATAATTCCTTGCCATTAATTGAAATTTTGATTGACTAGATTGAACGAGTAATGATAAAAACCAGTTTCACTTAAAGATCACGGGCTAGATTGTGGGTGTGTGTGAGAGAGCGAGCCAGGCCTGGGGAAGATGGGAAATAATTTCCCTTCTGCTGTTAGCCTTTCCCTGGCGTGATTCAACTCTCACAGCAGAAACCAAGCCAGAAGTCCTCCTCCTCCCCTTCCTCCCTGCCCAGCCAGCAGATGTGCCTGTCCCCCAGAAGCCGGTCCCGTTGTCCCCCTCCCCACCACCCTCCCCTCCACTCGCTGCCAAGGGATGCTAAAGAGGGCTTGGGGCTTGTCACTTACCTCCGTGTGGAAGGAGAGAACAAAAGGAGTTAATTGAAAGGGATAATTAATGGCAGGAGGAGCAGGGTGTCCCCACCACAGGCAGCTGGGCCAGCCGGGGGTACTGGAGCGTGCTCGCCCCCACGCATGGCTTGCTGCCATCCGGCTGGTCCCTGTCACTGCTGCCAGCCTGGTCTCCTCCTCCGCCTTTTGCTGCTGCCACCCAGTTTGCAGGAGCAGCCATGGCTGTGGCTACTGTGCCCGTGTGGTCTGGCCACTCAGACACACGCCGTCGGGAGGCACGAGCATCTGAGGTTGTAGGATATTCCTAGCGCTTGTATATGTGTGTGTAGATATATATATATTTGTGTGCATGCCTATATAATTGTATTTAGTATACATGGAGCTGTATGTGTGGGTGTGTAATATAAAAATAAATACATATGTTTCAAACTTCTGCGTTTTTCCCATCTGAAAGCTGTCTCCGGCTTACAGCTCGAGACATAAAGGCACACCAGTCTCTCTCTCAAGGCTTTTTATCTCTTTTTCCATAGGCAGCTGCTCCCTCTCTCCCTCTCTAACCTGACAGCGCCGCTACACGAGCCTGAGTTCCAGGGCTGAGGGTTTTCAATTTATCTGCACAAAGCACTTGTGCTTCATCTGGAAAGCGCAGGGACATGGGCACCACCTCGGCCTCGCAGCCAGGCAGCCCAAGCAGGGCAGCTCTGCAGGGCCTGCTGCTCTCCCTGCTTTTAGTTTGATTTTTTAAATTTTATTTTATTTTCCTTCCTTCCTTTTGGGTAAAGTGGAGTCAAGAATTTAAAGAAAAAATAAAAAAAAGAAAATAATTTGGACAAACAGCAAGCTTTAGAAGGGCAGTGTAAATTTTTTTCCTCCTTCCTTTCAGTACATTTTGCTCTAATATTTCTGATTCCCAGACCCTCCTCCTTCCACCCATTCTTCCTTGTGACAGCTCCATCTTGCAAAGCTGTAAACTCTAGGGGAAAGCCAAAATAATTGAGAGGAGAAGCCCCTTGTGCAGCCGTGCCCCGGGAGCATTGCTGGGTGGCAGCAGGAGGGTGGTGGGATGGAGATGCAGAGGCCACCCAGCCCTGATGGGACATGTGTGTCCCCTGGGGTGGAGGTTCATGGCCAGGGCTGTGCCTGCACACAGTCTGGGGTGGATCGAGCCACTTCTAAGCTGGAGACTGCCCAGTGTGGAGGGAAAATCCTTGTACTTTATGCTTCCCAGGTGCTCAGAAAGCTCCAAACCCGTCCCAGCTTCTCCCTACAGGAGCATCCCAAAGCATCTCTGTCCTCTAGTCAAAGCGCTGATGTTTCCTCCTGGGCACCACCAACCGTGTAAGTTTGGGATAAGCCAGATCCAAACACTGAAACACAGGTGAAACAGGGCTTTTTGATGAGGGGTTTCCATTTCAACAAAGAAAATTTTGCTGAATTTGGAGAAAATCATCTCTTTGGAGGCTTTTTTTCCCCCAGTCTCATGAGTGCGCAGCTCACAGTGATGGAAATAAGAAATAGCAACAAAAGTACCAGTTGACTCTTCTGTGTCCAGGTTAATAATCAGGTGGGAGAAGCCAGATGCAGCAAAGGCACCGTTATGACTTGTGTTACGGGAATCAGGAGCACACGGTGTCTTGTGTGTTTTCCCTCAAAGAACAAAATCAAGATGTAAGGAACCAGCGAGGAGGATGAAGGGGGCACTTAGCAGGCTGTGATTAATCTGCAACCTGCTTAATCGGCCTCAGGATAACTGAGAGTTGTCTCTGGATAATTGAGATCAATGGAGTATCATTAGAGACTGCTTTAAAGAGCACCCTTCTTCAAACGCTGAGCGAAGCAGGAGGAATCAGGGAAGCGAGGACAGAGCCAGGAGCAGAGGGAGGATGCTGAGGAGCAAAGGGGAAACAGCCTTTACGTTTACATGGGGGATGCACAGGAGGGGAAGGTGGTTTCTGGAGGTTTCATTTAAGATCAGGACCTGTGACTTTCCAAGCACCTGATCTCTGCTGGGGGGATACTGGGGAAAGATGATTTTTTTTTGCTGAAGACATGCTAAGGCTGCAATTCGTCCCCACGCCGAGAGGCTGGTGCAGCACAGAATGGCTGCATGGCCCACGTTTGTGGCACAAATCCTTAATGCTTCCAGCTACAGAGATGTGTGTGCTCACCCCTGGGCTCCGGGGGACGCAGATTCCTCCAGTCCTTCTGCAGCAAAGCCAGCTCCTCCTGCAAATAGGAGCGATTCAGTTCCACGGCCTTTGGTTGGTCTGACATGTCCCCAAAGCCATGTCCGTGGCATTTGGGGGAGCCTGAATGGGAACATCCAAATGCCATCTGAGCTTTCCAAGTACCGTATCTCCAGGTTTGGATCCAGCCCTTCTGGAGAGGCTGGAGCAGGCGCTGGTTCCCTTCTGCCTAAACTTTGTGAAGAGAGAAAATGCTTCTAGGTTTTTGCCCCACTGTGCCGACGAGGTTGTTAATTCCAGAGTTTACAGGAGGAAGCTTTTAGCCATTGGTATCTGTCCAAGCCTGGCACAAGAATCAAATACCCAGAAAACAAGACCCCAGAAAGGGAGAAAAAACTGTCATTTCAGATCAGGGAAAACCCAAGTGCTGCTAGGCACAAACAAAAGCGATTTGGCAGCCATTGACTGGGGTGGCTTTTTTCTTTCTTCTCTCCCCCGGTGGCTGTGGAAACTGCCACTGTTTGTTCGCCTTCCCGAGGAGGGTGGGCACACAGAGCTCCCCCAGGGAAAAGCTTTTCCAAAGCAAAATGAGCCAACGCTGGGGCACAAGGGGCTGGGAGCTGCGAGGTGGCTGGGCAGGACAGAGGGACAGAGACCTACGGCCACACATTCTGATGGTCAGGGACAGCGTGTGGACGGGAACTGCTCTGTCTTCCTGCTGACTCTCTAGGTGACCACAAATAGGTGCTCCCTGGGCAGCTCATCTCCCTTCCCCATTTAATTCATTTTAGTGACTAAACTGGAGATTTTCTATCTGGATTTTAGTATGTCATTGTCAGCCTCATTTGGCTCTGGGTGGTTGGGGTTTTTTCAACCCAAAAGCCCTTTGCAAACTGTTCCTCGCAATCTTGTCCTTCCAAGGGCTTTTTTTTTTTAATGCAAATCCCTTGACTCCAGAAGCTCTGGATTGAAAAAGGGAAAATAACTGTCATGAGACTTGGGCTTCTCAGGTCAGTGATAGGCTTGAGAACTTTGAGGTTTACAGATTAAATATCAGAGAAGCTGTCGTGGCTCCAGGGTGGTTTCATTTGAGTGTGTTCAAGATCAGTGGTGGTTACAGCAGGGACTGGGTGGGAGGAATTGCTCTCCCATTAGCAAAACAAGGAGCAGTTTGAGACCATCCCTTCTCTTGCCCTGCTCATTGTAGGTTGCGAGAGGCTCTTCAGGCCCCTGCATAAGCCCTTGCTCCAAAGGAAGTCGTTTTTCAGCTCTTTTGAATGGTTTGCAAAGGTTAATGAATAAGGAATCAATTAATGGTTTCCTAGCCTTGCACTTTCTCTTTTCATTTAAAGGGTTCCCTTTCTGAAGATTAGTTTAATGTTAAGAATAATCTGGGTTTGCTGAGAGCTAATTAAATGTGGCACCATCTCTCCTTGCCCTGCTCTCGCTCCTTAAAGCAGACTCAGGCACCAGGAGATGCTCTCCCTTGGCATCAGTGAGGAGTCACCCTGGGTCCGAGGCAGCAGAGGGGGCTTTGGACCCCCCAGCTTTGATGTTGCAGCAGGAGTTGCCAAAGTATTTTGGGGTATCTGGGGGCCTAGACAGCTCCCGGCCCTTTTCCTCTGGCTCTGTCTCCAGTTTGCAGCCCAGGGCAAGTGCCCCCATTGATGCTCTCAGGAACTTGCTGCTTGAGAAGGGGTTGGGGCAGCAGGAATTGCACAGTTACACTCACCTGTGGGTGGAGGTTTCTGTCCTGTCTCAAAAGGCATCCAGATGGAGCCACTCAAAAGCACGACCAGGCATTTCCTCCAAAAGCCAAATACAGACCAGCAGCAGGATCCAAGGGATGTGGGAGAAGCTCGTGGCTGTAACCCCCGGTTGGATCCACCAGTCCTGATTCTGGTAGGGCAAAATTGGGGTTGATCCCACTGCGGTGCCCAATGTGACTCCATCAGTCACAGCTCACTCAGGATTTCTTTGCACCAGAATGTTAAATTCCTGCTTTCTTTTAATTTAGGTACTGCTTTACCAGAACATCTCCCCATGGAGGAGAGTTTGAGGTCCTCACGGTCTTCTGTGGACTATGTGCATTTGCCCAAAGCCAAAGCCAACAAATGCACAGGCCACCCATCAAGTTCAGCAGACTTTGGCTGAGTTTCTCCATCGATCTGGCCCGTTTTACAGGACCAACCTCGAAAAGTAAGCACATTAGCAGTCCCAGCCCCTGAAAACTCAGAGTTCAACCTGGTGGCAGTATTTAATCAAGAAAGTGCTTTTATCTCTCTCAGCGCTTTGGAAACCCATCACACCTGGTCAGAGAGCCTTTTGGTTTGCACTGCTCGGCCGAGATTTTTCTCTGATTTATTAAAGCAGCTTCTCCTATTACCAAAGCACTGGAACAGAAATACCCATCAAAGGTTTAAGAGCCTAAATGGGTGTTAATTAGCCCAGCAGGGAAGGCAGAGTTTCAGTGAGGTTTATCTTTAAACTACTATTAACTTTGACAATGTAAAGAGATAAATTTGGTACTTAATTCAAGACTCGCCTAATCAAATAGATTATGGTTGTTACCCATATCTAAAATGTAAATAATCTTTAACTTCGAGGGGGGGGGTGGTGTTGTTTTATGGAACAGTATCATATTGATAGTTGTGATAAAGCCCTGCTGTCCTCTCTCTCTCTCGCCCCCGCTGCACAGCAGCCACCACCCAATCCTTCTTAAACCCTTCTGCTTTAAAGGGATTAGGAAGAGGGTGGGATGGAGCAGGGGAGGAAGGCCCTCCAGTATGGTGTTTCGGTGCCAATTAGCTGCTTGCAGGGCACATCCAAAACCCTCGCTGAGCCTGGAAGGGCCCTTCACCCCAGTGATGGCTGGGGCAGGGAAGTCCCCTTAAGCACTGATGGTTCAAGGGGACTTCATTGTGTCCTGGGTGTTCCATACCTCTCTGCAGCCCAGGGAGCATTCTACCTCCTGCTAAGTATTGCATCGAGCCTGATGTTTAAAACATGGAAGCTCCAGCTGTAATAGAGCTTTCAGGGAGACAGAAAGCATCAGTTAAGGGGGAAAATCCCTTCCAAGCAGCCTGAGCTTTCTTAGAAGGAACATGCCAGACCTCCCTGGGTAGGAGGGATCCTGGGCCATGTCTCCAAATGGAATTTTGACTCCTCTTCCCTGGGCACAAGTGTCCTGAGCCCTGGTTTGAACCAAGCTGCAGCCAAGCACCATCTACACTGGAAACTGGCATTAGTTTGGCTACAATGAGGCAACACTCAGGGTATTTTTAAGGAAAAACCCCATTTTAAAGTTTTTTTTAAAAAAAGACAAAGAAAAACCAGCTGCCTAAACCAGATGAGCTTTTTCAAAGACCCCTTTCTATCTCAAAAATGCATAAAGGCCACATCTCTGTCTAGCTCGCAAGGAAATTCTCAGCTTGAGCATTGTGCTGGGGAGGAAAAGCTACTACATTTCTAAAGCTCTATTCCTATTCTTTTCCTTTTTCTCCTCTTTCCCCCGTGTGTTAATCTAATCGCTTTGCCCAGGAAAGAAAAGAAAAAAAAAAAAAAAAGGGCAGATGGGAACCTACATGCAGCAGGATTTTCGCTGGGACTTATATTTATATTTACAATACCTCAAGGAATAAAGAAAACCATATAGATTATGGACTTAGAAACCAGCCTGTGCACTGTGTGCATGGGCATGGGTACTGAGATATTAGCCACACGCACAGAAAAAGAGCGCACAACAAATTTATCTTTACAACTCTTAAATTATCTTTCAGTTGACACTTATTAACCTCCTGCCAAACTCATTATCTACGTGAATAAAACCCGAGCTATCAAACCGAAATGGCTCGTAAGGCTGCTGCCCGTGCTCGGGGAAAATTTGACTGTGAACGGGCAAGCTGAAACACGGCTTTTTGTATTATTTTATTTTATTTCACTGTAAAAAGCCAAATCCTAGATGTTGCTCTCAGCACGACGCACACAGAGAGTGCAACCAGCCAAATTAACATGGAGCGAGCTGTGAAATCCAGGCAGAGGAAATAGATTCTGCTCTGATTTACGGCTTTATGTATTGGAGCAAGGAGTCCTTCTCCCCCTTCCAGGCTGCACTGGTTGCTGCGTGTTTCCCAGGGCCTGTGCATGACATTTAGAGATCAGGTGTGGAGGGAATTTTGCTTGCTAACAAGGAGGACAATTTGTGTCTGGGATTTGCAGCCTTGGGGAAGAAGGAATATCTGTTGCTTTGTAAATATCTGTTCATTCTTCAATGGAAATAGGCATTTCCTTTCCCCAAATGGCAGAGTCTCCAGGATTTAATTCCTGGGTCTGCACTAGCATTTTCCACCCTGCTGTGACAGTAACCTTCTGGGTGACTTTGGGGGTAAAAAAAACATTAGAGACACATTTCAATGCAGTTCCCACTAAGGGCACAACAAGCTCTAATGGCTATAAAGACCAAGAGATGAGACTGTTTAAAGGAAAGAAGGGGGTTTGCATACCCCACCCTTCTGGAGAGGACAAAAATCCCCCCCTCTCCGCAGCTGCTTGTTGAGCTCTGGCATGTGATGGCTCCAAATTAATCAAATAAACAAGGCGCCTCTGCACAAAGAGCAATTAGAGGCAGCCGAGTCCTGCTCCTTTCCCCAGCTGCCTCTGTGACAGGTTAAAAACCCTCCCCCGTGTCAGTGCCCCCCCAGTAGCTTTCAGAGGCTTGGGGCTGACAGCCAGGGTGAGATTTCCCCCGGTAAGGCAGCGGCCAATTAAGCCGATGAAAAGGAGGGAGATGGAGCAGACAGGGCTTCTGCAGGGGAAGGCAAGGGTTTTTCAAGTGATGGAGAGAAATGGGCAGAGAGAAGCAGAGAATTTTGGGGTCCCAAAACACTTGTTTTGTCTGGATTGGTTGTTTATAAGATCCCCTTCCCCAGATATCCCTACAGAGAGCAGCATGGGGTGCTGCTGCCCTTGGGTTTCCTACTCTGGCTTATCCAAGCACTGTTCCCTCCCTGAGATGTAGGTGCATGTCCCAGATGTGATTTCCAGAGTGGGGCCCCTGGGGCTGTTTGATCCACGTGAAAATATCACTGCGCAGGTGGGATCACTGTTTTACTGGTGTCCATCCTCACACTTGGCACGTAGTTGTGCATAATGGACATGGCCATCGTCCCCACAAGCATCACAGGTGACCTGGGTACGTGTAGGGGAGCATCAAGAGGAGGAGAAGACCAGGGGACGGGAGTGTGGTCATCCCCAAGGACCAAGGTAAGTGCTTGAGCACGTGCAGGGCAGCAGCTCATTGCAGCCCGTTTGCCTGCAAGCTCCATTTGTAGCCTAATTGCGTGTAGCCCGTCTAAGCGACCGACTGTGTCCCCAAATGCCATCTGGCCTGCGCATGTGCAAGCCACGTAGCAAATGTGTTTTATCTGTGAATTGAAAATGATCTTCTGCGAGATCTGTTAATGAAGTGATGCTGGAGTTGGGGGGAGAAGCCATCCCGATGCCGAGTCCACATGCACTTCCCTTTGTGAGCTGGGAAAACTTGCTCAGAGCGTTTGCAAAGCCAGATGAAAATTAAGCCCCTTCTCAAGCAACCAGCTTTCAGGCTGAGCCAGGGCTTTGTGGACTTCCCCTCGTTAGGCTCTAAATTACTTCCTTCATTTTTCCTGTCACTTCTGGAGTTGTCTCAAGCCCCAGGGCTGCAGGCATGCGTGGAGCTAATCCTTGGTGAGCTCCGCTGTCTGGTGGACTTCAGAGACACACAATAGACTCCGGCGCTCGGGCAGACCAAGGCACCATCTATCACATCCATCCACTTGAGATAGCTGTCAGCAGACCTAAGCGTCTGCTGCCCAAGTGATGTTCTCCGTGTCTGCCTGCCTCTGGGAAAGGCTGGTCTTCCCTCAGTGCCACCAAAGGGAACCGAGACAATTGCTGAGAGTGGAGGGAGCCAGGCGGGAGGTGGCCTGGCCCCAGGGCTGAGCCCTTCTCCTGCCTGTGCCACCTTCCCACCATAGCAGAAGTTGGCAGGACCACAGCTCGCTGCTGCTATGCCTCCAGGAGTTGGGGTATTTGCTGGCAGGGTGAGCCCCTGCCTGTGTATTGTGCCCAGGCACAGAAGCCAGCAGAGATTCGTGTCCACAGGAGGAATAATCACAACCAATGTTGGTTTAAGATGTTAAACACAGCCCTGTTCTCCTCTCTGTGGCTGGGAGCACCACAAATAACAGGGCCATACTCTCCCCTGCCATAGGAGAAACCTGTAGATCAAAGTCCTGGCTATTCTCATATTAAGCCTGTCTCGTTATGACACATTGGTTTGGTTGTTCAGGGTGTTCCCCGGGGACAGTCTCCCTTTGCTGAAGCCACGAGCATTTTGTGCCCCCCCAGCCCCCCTTGCAGCACACCCGCTTCTGCATGGTCAGACATGGGGGTCTCCATGGGGACATGTAGAATAAACCGGTGGCTCTGGCCCTTGGGCAGCAGATCTCTTTGGCGGATGCTTCAGGGTACCCAGGAGTTGGGGGGTACCCAGGAGTTGGGTGGTACCCAGGACTAGTCAGTATTGTCCCAAGGAGCCCAGCAGTGCCTGGCTGGGAAGGGGACACTCACAGGAAGGGCTTATGTTCAGACCAGAGGGACATGGCACTTGCTGATCCATGCCCTGCCTTCCCAGGGAAGCACCCCGGCATCCATTCCAGCAGAGGAGTGATCTGCCCTGAGCTGAACTCCCTGCTGGAGACAGATAAGAGATTGCAGCGTGTTTAATTCATGGCCCTGTGTTGCTATTTCTGGTTGCTCTCAGGCCTCGCTGTACTAGTGAGGCACCTCTCAGGCACTATTTTCCTCCTCCTTTGCATGCTTCTCTCCCAATGGTGCGTGCCATCTGCAGGCCTGTTGGTCAAGTTTGGGGTGATATGGGGCCACAGAAGTGGAGATAAGGACAGAATCCTCTGGAAAGGGACATCTAGAGGCAGAGGGGAGGGAGGGCTCCCCCTCCAGCGAGGGCTGCGTGACCCCACACAGACCTCTCTGAGCACTGTGCATCTCTACACACCTTCATCCTGGTGGTGCTCTGAGTGCTGGGTGCTGATTCCCATTTTAAAGACAGGAAATCTGAGACACAGAGGTGTCAAGGTCACACAGGAAAGTACATTTAGGTTCAGGTTTCCCTGAGTGTGAGATAAGGCAGGGGATGAGCTTTGACAGGTCAGATCCGGTCTTCAGCCTGGGTTCAACCTCATACGGGGTTTGTAGAACCACAAGGGGATGCAGCCACTGCTCCATCTACCCTCCTCCCCAGCCAATTCCTCATCCATAAGAGAGATTGTTCTCTAGGCAGAGAGAAACCTGCAGAAGGGCAGGCAATTCATGGCTGCAGATGGGCTGTTGCATCACTGTCTGACCTATGGCACTGCAGTCCCTCCTGCCATTGGCTTCTGCAGGAATTTCCTGGGCCAAGGCAAGCTGCAAGACATATATATATATATATATATGTATATATATTGCTCTCTCTTTCTCTCCTGCAAGCTGCTTGCGAGCAAAGTCATTGGCATAGAATAAATGGGGAGCACGCTGGGTGTCCGTCGGCTAAGCTGAATCCCCCTCCACCCCCTGCCGTTTCCAATTTGTAGCCCGTATTTTAATTCCCTGCCCTACTGTTCCTTTCCTGCTCTCGTAAAAGAGACCATCCTGCCCGAGCAGCGGCTGGCAAAGCAGCTGCCATTTGCAGCTAGATAATGATGAAGATACTTTGGTTCTCATTGGGGTTCCAACCGCAGGAGCCCGGCGCTGCTGGCACCAAAGGACAAAGTTGCTTCTCCCGCTTTTATCCTTTTCCTTTTTTCCCTCCTCTCCTCTGACAGCAGGACTGGTTTTGTTTATTTACTTTGACATATAAACTTTGAATCCTGCCCTATTAGGGAGGGAGGGAGGAAGGGAAACACTTGCAAATAGAAACCATGCCAACGTTGCTCGTAAAGCATCCTCGTGGTGGTGAGCAGGGTCAGATCCAGGCCTGATTTCAGAGCAGAAGAGTGTCATTGCATCCTTCCTCCCCACCACGCGATACGGGATTTGTGCTGAGAGGTGAACCCCATCTCACTGGTCAGTTTTGAAGTGGATTAGTTTTGCAGGCAGAAGTCTGGGAGGGGAGAGAGGGAAGAAAACACAGATGTCAGACAAGCCAGTAATGGCCACATGGTGGGGAATGCGTCGGATGGAGCATCCTTTGCCCTCCAGCTCCCTCCATTTCAGCCACATTACAAGAACCAGATCCCCCACAGTACAGCTCCAGTGCTTGGCTCCCCTCAGCATCAGGGGCAAAGGAAGGGGGAAACCTGCAGACTGGTGAATATTGGAAGTTCAGATGAGACAACTAAGGAGGAGAAGTCCTTCCCACAGCTCCTGCAGAAAGAAGATAACTCCTTTTTCTTGTGTAGTTGACAGAAGGCAGCTGGTCCTGTGACTCCTTGGTTGAAGGGAGAGAAAAATGTGGTGCTCAGCTCCCTGCAGCTTTACTCTGTCCTCTGGGAGGGGAAATAAGACGTGAAAAGCAAAGGGATCCATCTGGGGTGATTCAACTGGCAGTGTCAGACTATGCATGAATATTTTCATGGTTTTCATCTCAGTTCCTCTAGACTATCTTTGCCTGAGACAGATGGACGGGCATCAATGGGGACCCTCGCTTTTTCTTTCTTATTCTGCTGGCTCATGAGTAAATTCAATAAAACAGTGGGAGATTTGTTAGGATTAAGGTCAAATAAAAAGCGAAAAGGCAATTGGATTTGTTTTATGATTGATTATAGAAAGTGCAGATATTTATTAACAGCCAACAGGATAACTGTCAAAATGATTCTATATCAACAAAAAAGCAGAAGATGAGTCAAATGTTTTCAGCGTTGTGGGAACAAGATTGAACCAAATACAATTGATGCAGCAAATAAAGATGCCAATGTTAACAGCTGCTATATAACTTGAAGTGGTCAATCTCATCTCTATTTATTTATATAGAGAGAAGTATATATGCATTCTTTTTTCTTTTTTCCCTTTTTTTAAGGAGTCTCTGCCAATTGCAAATGTTGTCAGTGCCTTGGGTTTAGAGTTGAGGCATTGTATCTGTACAGCATCCAATCATGTCAATGACAGGGAGCAATGAAGAGTCCCCATGTTATGGGGGCCAGGGAGACCTGCTCTGCTCTGGGTGCTGCCTCATGGGTCAAGGACTTACCTGTTTCTTGGCTCAGTTTTCCTGTCTGTAATTGCCTTCGCTTTTAAAAGAGCGCTTTGAAATTGCTGGATGAAACAGCCCTTGGAGGAATCCAGGAAGCCATGACTCATGCTGCCTCCTGCACCCACAAAGGCCCATCCCCAGCCATTGCCACCCCAGAGCGATTTTCCTTCTCCCAGCCCCAAAAAAACAAGCCCATGGCAGCAGGGGGTGGCCACACAGGGTGCTGAGCCTGCTGCGCATTGGACCACCCGGCCCTCCCCCCCTCTGGCTATTCTTATCCTCCTCCATCCATCTGCAAGTAGCTTTCTATTAGTACAGAGCCATTAAAATTCAAGGTCGGATTTGATTCTATATTGATCATTACCAGGCAAATTAAAGACATCTTTCTTCTCTTCTTCTTGTGTTACAGTGCCAAGAGGCATCCCACTGCTCGCTTTTACAGGCTGCTGCTGCTGCCTCAGTGTCTCCTTGGATGGGAGCTGCCAGCCATGGAGGTTTCATGTTTCCTGTTAAAGAGAGATGCTCCACGTTTTAAAAAAGAAAAAGGAAAAGTGATTGTAAGATTTGGAAGATTGTTAAGGCTATTGGTTAAGCAGATATATGAGCTGTAGCTGAAGTTTAGACCTATTGCCTGTGTCTCTGTCAGAAAGGATTAGAGCAGCATCATGTGTGTGACAACTCTGTCCTGCACAGAGGGTTTGGCTCTTCCCAAGCACGGTGTGGACACCTTGAGACTAAGCTTTTACTTTCTCCCCTTCCAATTCACATCAATTCAACACACACCACTACATCACCTTTTCCTTCCCCATGGGTCAGCCCCTGGTGCCTTCAGGAGGTCTCGGCTCCGGTCATCGCTCTTTGCAGGGCTGGGGCACATCAGAGCCAAAACCTGTGACTGGGATGTGCTGCACCAGGCTGTGTAGATACACAGCAATTGTCCCTTGGCCTGAATCAAGCCCAGACCCATGCCCAACGTTATGGGTGTGCAGCTGAGAGCTCTGTCCTCCCTGCATGCCCTCCCTGCCCATCACTGCTTCTGAAGCTCCCCTTCTCCCTCAGCTGAGCCCCAGACGACTGATGCAGGTTTTGACCTTCCAGGGAGCAGTTGGAAGGGACTCCTGATGCCAATGTGAGATCAGAAGAGAAAGTCTCTGATAAGTCCATTTCTGAAGCATCAGGACAGCATCTTCCAAATTATTTCTGTTTATACTTTGCCAGTGACTCATGCATTGATGTTCTGTCCTGTAGGTTACTCTAAAAACAGGAATAATTACACTGCTAATTATCATTTGAATTATTCATTTTGTTCCCCTCTTTCTCCTGGAAGAGGGAGATGCATTGTCAGTTGTGGCTGTCTTTGTACAGCGTGATTAGATGCTCTCTGTGCAGTGACGGGAGAGATCTCATCAAAATCTGCTTCCAAAAATGGAACCAGGACAAGGAATTTCACCAGTTTCAACAAGTTAAAAACCTCTCCCCTTTAGAGAAATAAATATGCACATGGGTACACGTTTCTGTACACACACACCTTAACCAAGCAGGAAAACATATTCACCCCCACCATCAAAATAAAACCTTTTCCTCAGCTGAAGGAGAAAGCAGTCTCTAATGAGATCGTGAGCATGTGGCACATGTGTTTGTGTGTGTTTTCCTAATTAACTCTTTTCAAATAAGATTAAACATCCTTCGAAGCTGGACATCTTTCCAATAGGTGAATCAACTGCAGGGCTGACGGTAACATGAAAAATTCTCCCTGTCACAGGCAGACAAACAAATTGAGGGTTGGTTTTTTTTTTTTCCTTAGGAAAAACATTGCAGTGAAATTACTGTTCTCTTGTTGCTGCTGGAAACCCAGAAGAGAGCCTGGATTTCTTCTTACTCAAGCTGGGGCAAATCAGGACAAAGTCCAAAGATGTTTGTGACATGAAGGAGACGTGAAACTGGTTTGAAAGGTACCTTTGGCATCTGATTCTTGTTACCATATGGAAGATCTCAAGGCCAGAGCCCTGCTTTGTGGATATTACAGCATGGGCTGAGGTTGGAGCTGCTCAGCGGGACAGTCTAGATAGCCTCTGCCTGAAGAGGTTCCTGAAAGATGCTCCCCTGCAGGACATTTGCTGGGTACAAACCCTGTCTCACTCCTCTTTTCCCTTCTCCAAGCAACTTGATCACTGGAGGTGGGACACTGGGCAAAGCAGCCTTGAGCTGTGGTCCCTCTATTCCTCTTTGCTCTGTGAGCCCTTTCATAAAGCACTCCTTGGCCCAAGGCCCAGCTGTAGGTCCAACACCCCTGACAACCCAAATGCTGTTTTGCTGCTCCCACTGAGCAGACCTGGGGCTCATCCATCACCACCTCCTGCCCTGTGTGTGTCCCGGTAGTGTCCCCTTCTTCTTCCTCCTCTTGCTCCAGTGAAGGCAGCTCTCCCCATGAAGGAGAGTGTGTTTGTGCAGGGGAGGGATGAGCAGCAGGGGAGGGATGAGCAAAGATCCCCATTCGCTGCTCGCGTCCTCTCCGAGCATCACCAGAGGATATCCATTAACTTGAACAGGCTTGTTCCTTTATCAAGGATTCCTTAAGATCTTGTTGCCTGGAAATCTGTGCCTGTGCTTCAGACAATATGTCTGCACTTCACAGCTTTATTTGTTTAACAGGTCTGATAACAGCTCTGTCTATTGCACCAAGAGCCTCCCCATTCAGGCAACAGGTTCCTTCCTTTATCAGGCATCAATCTAAACTGATTCCACCCTGGAGATTCTAGAAAGAAGGTGCACAGTTAGGTTATTCCTCTAACAGCTTAATGTTGATATCATGTCCTTGTTTCACTGTATTGAAATCACCAGGAATCAAAAAGGACACCCTCTCTTTCTCTACACCATTATCCTTTGCTGAGACAAAGTCTAAGGAATGTGTCAGGGAAAGGATTTATCAAAGCCAACAATCCAATAGTTTTATTTCCTTCTTGTCAGACACAGGGCCCTTATTCAGCTCTTTTATGGGAACCCTGGATTTGCCAGCCTGGATCAAACCCAATCTCTGTCTCCGACAGCAGCCAGTTTTGTTGGCTTCCATGGTAGGACACAAATCCCCTGCAGCAGGAGCGCTAGGGCAACCCAGCTGGGCAGTAGGCATCCTTCCCACTCTCTGGAAAGATGTGGGTGATGCACTGGAGAAATGCAGTTTATGTCCTTTCCCGTAGATTTTAATGCCCATTGATCCAGTGCCTTTGCCTTGTGCTATTGTTTACTCCAGAGAAAAGTAAATAAAGCGCCCAAGGTGCACTAAAAGGCCACTATTCTGATTCAGAAGCAGTTGGCAAACATTGCACTGGTGTCAATGAAGGTGTAAAATAGCCAACAGGCTCATGAGGGGGTGGGTTTGATCCTTCCCATTGTGACCATTGAATATTTCACCTACCTACACACGTGGCCAAGCATTAATTGGTTTAGTATTTTGGTTTTGCTTTGCCCTTGACCCAAATGGGATTCCAAGACAAGGCATTCCATGGGTTAACAGGGAAGCCTGACAAAGCTTTCTTGCCCCAGGGCCCCCCACTTTAAAGTGGCCACTCTTCCAAACCATAGAATCACTCCTTGCACAAGCAGGACAACTGGTTTAAAAGCCACTTCCCACCAGCAACTCCTTCAAGCAGGATTCCCGAGGGATGCAGAGGAGTGGGAACCCTCTGTCCTTGAGCTTTCCTGTGCTGCCCTAACATCCCCGCTGACCCCCCAAACCAATGCCAGGGAGCCTGAACCAACAATACACAGCCCTGGGCTTGGCCCAGGCTGGAAACAGGGAGAGGAGCAGCAAACTGGGACCCACTCAAAACGAAACAGCTGCCGAGGGAAGGGGGTGCGGGGACGGGGAGGGAAGAGGAGGGAGAGCGCTGAACAGATGGCTGGGGGAAGAGATGGTGAAAGAGGACGGAAGCAGACAGATGGAGGACAGAGAGGAGTGGGGTGAGTGACATAAGCAATTCTCTGCGCTTGTTCATATTTAATCAAGAATTTGCTGCTGCCACTATTTGCATTTTGGCGTTATTTGCTTTACAGCAGCGTCTAATCAGGCCCTGCCAGAGGCCAGGGCCCTGGGAGGCCATGCTGACACTCAGGGAACCACTCCTGACTCCAAGAGCTATGGCCCCAGCAGCCAGGCTGCCTTTTACAGCAAGGAAGAGAAATGTCCAGACACCCATCTGCACAAAACCACAGCGTCTGGAACCATGCAAAACCTGAGGGAAGAGATGGGTCAGCAACACAACACTTCAAAACTTACTTAAATTCACACCCCAATTAACCCCCTCACCTACCCAGCTGCCTCTGAGGGCAAAATGCCCCTGAGGGGAGCATGTCCCTCAGGGTAGGGCTATAAAAGCTGGCTGGGCAGGCAGCTCTTCATATTGGTGCTGGTGTTTTGGGAGCTGGCAGCTGCTCTGTTGATGGTGGGCAGGTAAGATGTAAAGGCTTCATTTGAGTTTCACATTTTCTAGGTGAAAGTGGTTATTCAGCCTCTTCTTCCCTGCCTTGGCTCTTATTTTCTCTGCTAGTCACAGTAATGAGGTTGCTGGGGGCTTGGCTGGGCATCAGGGCTTTTGTATGAAGGTTCTCTGTGTTACGTTCTCTGATCAGCATCAGGGCTAGTGGGGAATCACCTTCCTGCAGAGCCAGAGTTTCTCCCTGTGCCAAGAACAAGCTGCTTGACCTTGTTGTGAGGGTGAAGCTAAGGAGAAGCATCCCCAGTAATTCCTGTCCTCTCTGTGGCCTGGGATGTAATGGAACAGCAGCTATTGGGGAGGGTGGTTGCCTCCATCCAGCCTTTCTGAGCCTTATATGCACTGGTGAGAGTCTCATTGTGCAACACCACCCTCAGGGCAGTGAAGGGCTTTGTGGAAGAAGACACAGGTCCTGGTAATAGTAAACTATTCCTGAGCCAGCAATGTGCCCTTGTGGCCAAGAGGCCAATGGAATCCTGGGCTGTGGAGTCCCCTTCTCTGGAGATCTTCAAGCCCCACTTGGATGCTCCTGAGTGATGTGCTCTGGGCAACCCTGCTTTGGCATATCTCTAGCTGATGATGTCTTAAGTCAGTTCTAGGAGGAATAATAAGAATAATCATTATTATTTGTCAGGTCTAATCCAGTCTTATAACCTGTGGGATCTAAAAGTTTGTTAGCAGAGAACAGGGCTAATTCTGCTCATCTCTACTACCTGTGTTCTGCTCCTGAAGGCAGGGTTTAAAAATATGTTGTATAAAGCTGTAGATCTCATGTGGGTAAAAATAGCAAAATAGCCTTAGCTCCTGTAATGTCTTCCACTGCAAATGGAAAACTGAGGCACAAAGTTTGTGATTTGCCTTTCAGGAAATTAGTGGTAAAATGCAGGAGTTACCAGTCTAGTTTTGCGCCTTGCTGGAAGTTAATATGTTGCCTGGTAACTTATCAAAAGGAAAAAAAAATAAGAAAAGAGGAGGGAGGATGGACTTTCCAAAATGAAGCTCAGGCACAATGGGTTTTGCGTAACAGTAAGTCTAAACTGCCCTCTCCTCTTTTCTTAAATATGTTTTAAAGCAATTCTTTAATTTCTGGGTGACTGGAAGACAAAAGCATCTTAAAAACTCTCCAGTTTCTTCTTGCTATGATTTTTTTTTTTAATTGTAATTATGAAACTGTCCCATTATCATATTGTGATGTGGAGCCTTTCAAGTAATGAGAAATTCAAGTGAAGTCTTGATTACCTCCCCTGAGAACAAAATGTGATGGGGAGGACAGAGGAAGGGGGGAGAGATTCAGACAAGTTTTATAATAATAAAATAAAGAAAAAATTAATCATGGATCCATTAGTGTTAATACAAATGCTTTATGACTCACCTCAATCATTTTACATTATTTAATAACAGAAAGTCATTATTTCCTGGGAGAATTAGGATAAAGCCTGTTGGGGGGGTTGTGTGGTTTTTGTTTTTTAAAGTAACATGGTAACTAAAAATTGGATTTTAGCTGTAGTCAAGACAGGGTGGAGGTGAGGTTTTAACCCCTCCCTGCTATTATTCTTTTTGAGCTTAGCATGCTGTACTGGTGCCCAGGGAGGACACCAGCTGATGGGCTGGTCATCCAAGAAAGGGGAGAGATGGTGCCCAGGGGAATGGGAGAACATCTGTAAAGGCTCCCTGGGTAGGTCTTGAAAGAGCTGAGCCCCTTGGGGTGGTGTGTTGGCTTTGCAGAAGCAGGAGGAGGTTCAGCTGCTGGTATGTGTGCTGTCATATTTGCTGGATGGTTGGTCTGAGCAGCAGGATATCGGGGGGCAGTGAGGGTCATAGACTGGCTCTGTGATCCAGACACCCAGGCACCTCTGAAGTCACTCAGTCCCTTTTTAAACTGACCTCATATCTGTTTCCTGTACTTCAACTTTTCTTTCTCTCTTCTTGTTTCCAGAGATGGTGCTACACTTATTAATGTTGTTCCCTCAGATGTTTGTCCCTTCCTTTTAAAACTGTAGCAGTCTTCCTCCAGGCTGGATTGTCTTTTTATGAGAAGGACATCCCCAGAATCATAGAATCTTGAAGGTCCCTTTCAACCTAGGTGATCATCCAGTCCAACCACCAACCCAACTCTGACCAAAAAAAACATCACTAAACCATGTCCCCCAGCAGCATGTCAACCTGTCTTTTGAACACCTCCAGGGATGGTGCCTCAACCTCACTGTGCCCAGTCTGCCTGGCTGTGCCATAGCACGGGGATGTGTTACCCTGGAGCTGAGCCCTGTGAGCTCCTCTGTGGGAGGCGAGTGAGTCAGCTCCTGGAAATGGCCTACTCTACACAAAGGCTGTGTGAGTTATAAAGGGACTGGAGCATCTCCCAGCACGGGAAGTGGAGCAGCACACGGGTGTGCTCTACTGATTCAGCTTTTCAGGTTGGAGGAGCTCATCCGCTCCTGATCTGTGGAGGCTAATGGGAATTGTGCTCGTGCTTGCTGGGAGGCAGGTTTTAAAGCAGAAGGTTACATGCCGCACACAGCCCAGCGAATTGCAAGGTAAAGGGATTACATGCAGCTTAATCTAGAACTCTGGCTCTGTGAGCAATTAAACTCTGGTGATTCCACACCGGTGAAAGTTCACGCTGAAAGCATTGCATTCCTTGTGTTGCCATTTTGCCTTTTGTCAATGAAAAAGAACATGAATGTCACAGAATCCCAGAATCACCTAGGCTGGGAGGGACCTTTTAAGATCATCTAGTCCAAACAACAACAACAAAAAACCCAAACAATAAAAAAACACAAACAAACAAAAAGAAAAAAAAAACAAACCACACACCACACTCAAACCCAACACTAATCCATATCCCCAAGCACCATGTCAACTCCTCTCTTGAACACTTCCAGGGATGATGCCTCAACCACCTCCCTGGGCAGCCCANNCAGCCCATTCCAAGGCCTGACAACCCTTTCAGGAAAGGAGTGTTTCCTAATATCTAACCTGAACCTCCCCTGGTGCAACTTGAGGCCATTTCCCCTTGTCCTATTGTCTGTAACTTGGGAGAAGAGACCGACCCCTGCCTTTCTACAGTCTCCTTTCAGGGAGTTGCAGAGAGCAAGAAGGTCTCCCCTCAGTCTCCTCTTCCCCAGACTGAACACCCCCAGCTCCTTCAGCCTCTCCTCATAAGGCTTATTCTCCAGATCCCTCACCAACTTCGTTGCCCTTCTCTCCAGGACCTCAATGTCTTTCTTGTGGTAGGGGGCCCAAAACTGGACACAGCACTTGAGGTGGGGTCTCACCAGTGCCCAATACAGGGGGCGTTTCTTATGAGAAGAGCTGCTCCATGGTGCTGTGGTAACCCCTTTATTAGCTGCTGAACTGTTGCTCCTGTGTCTCAAGGAGAGGACTCGATTGACTGACACTTGTGATTTGGGTGCTGAGGAACCAGATCGATGCACAGCTGGGTCCGTCTGATCCACCACTCCACTCTTCTGTGCCTCAGTTTCCCCATCTGTAAAATGGGGATAATTAGATTGCTATATATTTTCTCTTATGTAAAATGACATGGCATTTGATTGTAAAACATTGCTTCTTGAAATATCTACCTTTCTATTTGAAAAGAAGGTTAAATTAAGTACATTTTCTACCAAAACCTGTTAAAACAGGATTTCTGTCTCATACTCACAGAATCCTTTGTGACTGTTGACTTAATAACAGCTTGAAATGACCTTGCTGTTGAAACTGAAGCTGTCTACATAATGAGCATCTTCCTGCCCCCTCAGGTTCTGCTGTCGTGGGGTCCTGGGTGCTTTACGTGCTCAGGCCAAGAACCAGTGTCTGCCTCAAAACACTTACAATGGGCAAAGGAGGAATTATTCCTCTCACCTCCCCACAAGCAGCTGAAGGACAGAGGCGAAGGTAATTTTCTGGGGAGCTCAGCTTCTGCACCAGGGCCAGGGAAGGCACTGACTTTTGTGTGACTCAGTCCAGTATTTTAAAGAAGAAAAAAAAAATCCATCTTTTCTATCTAGGGAGAGACCAGCTGCTTAATCCAGCCGGGGGAAACTTGCCATGTAACTGTTACAGTGAGGGCTGGGGCTGGAAAAGCTCCTGCCAGACAGAGGGCATCCTGAGGTGTAAACGTGCTGGTGTCTGTTTACCTGAATGCTGTAATTGCTCCAGCTATTTGCTTCACGAGGAGTTGAGCGAGTGTCAGAGGCAAACAGGACACCCAATTTTCTGTGGAAAGTTAACTTTTCCAGTTGCAGTTGAAAGCTTGGTTCTTTTGACCTAATTTCCCACTCCAAGGGTTAACTGCTCTCTGTGGTACGGCAGGCCCTCCAGTGAGTGCAGCCAGACAATGCCATTTAAGTGAATGTTCCTAGCCTACAGAAGTCCTGGAGATAGCTCCATCTTGCTCGCAGTAGGTGTTACATTAGCTGCTCAAACCATATTCCAGTAAATTAGAGCTGGGCTGATTTAGACAACCACTGGGTCATTCTTTCCTCCAATTCCCAGTCTCACACAGAGATAACAGCAGCTGGGGGAAAGCAGGAAGGTGGACGAATAGCAGTTTGCTTGCTTATTAGGGGTTAGATGCAGTCCTGAGTCTGTGATTTGCAGAACACGACTGATACCAGCAACAAAAGCCTCAAAGTTAAATGATGTAGTATTTGTTTCAGGTCTAATAAAGACACTTAAACAAACACCAGGCACTTTCTTCCTCGGAGGCAAGTCAGTGCACTAAAATGCCTTTATAAACTGGAATGAAACCTATGGTGAGCAGGAATTTAGGGGTGAATGCTGGTCAGTCTGCAGCTGGGACATGGGAAAGCGGGGCCAGAGCCCTGGACTGGATGTCAGGCCACCTCATCAGTGGTGTGTGCCGGGTGGCTCCAGACACTTGTGTGCCTTTTCATATCCTCTAGCTATCATAAACCTTCTGCAGTGTTTCTATACATCACCTACTGCCAGAAGAACATGATTTTCATTTGGCCCATGAATACAACAATAAAATCCTGTTAATTGGAGTGAAGGATCTGACCTGGTTGCGTGGGCCAGTAAGCAAGAGAGCTTACAACCTTTCTGAAGTCCTTTTACATTATTTGTGGTTTTCTTCAGTCAGGTATTAAGTTCTTTAAGACCTGGGTATTAAGTTCTTTAGGACCTGGGTAAACTGATACCAGGAAAGTGTTGCACCAAGGAGTTCTGCAGGTATTCGGAAGCCTTTTTTCGCCCAGTGTAAACTTCCAGCCCAACAAAATATTAAGCAATTGCTTAAATAGAAGAATATGCCTTGGGGTCTGTGGGTGAACAGATTGCTTGAAGCTGAGCTGCCACAATGCCATGCAGATTATGGAGATGCTGCTCCCCAAGGCAGCCAAGCCATGACCTCTTTTTCTCACATTACAGTGTCCCTGGCAGTGTAAAAATGCAGCACAAATGCTCTGAAAAGCAGTGACTGCAGGTGTGTAACAGCTTCAAGGGATTAAAAAGTCAGAGGAAGCAGCAGAAGACAGAAGCCAAGGTGATGTGTAAGTGCCTGTAATTTAAAGGGGAAAAGGCTGTTTGCTTAGCTCTGGAGGATTGGTTGCTGTTTACCTTGATGTTTTCAGCTCTGGTGTGAAATACTGTATTTCTGAAGGTGTGTCCAAGGCAGGAAGCTGCTCTAAACTTCAGCATACAAATAGAAAGGGCACCACAGAGAGAGAATTATTTATCTATCTATTCCCATTGCTCTCTTTAAAACTCACTGTAATGATGTTGCTATGACCCAGGCCTCTATAATATGTGCCTCAGGTAACGCAGATTGATATATAAAAACCTGAGTTTATTACACTTGAAAGACCTTTTGAAAACTTGAGGGGAGAGAGAAATTGTGGGATCTAATCTACCATCCCTGAGGGAGAAAATTAGCCCACGGGTTAGCACTAAATGATACAGTGGCATTTAGATGCTGAAGGAAGAGAGCATTGCTTATGAAATGGGTCAGCTCTGTCCTGGGGAAAGCACTGAGGCTAAGTGGGATTCAGCTCTGAAGCCTCAGTTCTCAGTATGTCACCCTCTTGAGATCTCCTCAAGAGTCCGTGCTGGAACCGGTGCTGTTTAACATTTTTATCAATGACATAGACAGAGGGATTGAGAGCAACTTGATCAGCAAGTTTGAAGATGACACCAAGCTGTGTGGTGTTGTTGATACACCTGAGGGATGGGATGTCATCCAGAGGGACTGGGACAGGATGGAGAAGTGGGCTCAAGTAAACCTCATGAAGTTAAACAGGAGCAAGTCCAGGGTTCTGCATCTGGGCTAGAACAATCCTGGGTATCAATACAGGCTGAGTGATGAACTGTTAGAAAGCAGCCCGGAGCAAAGGGACTTGGGGGTGCTAGTGGACAAGAAGCTGGCCATGAGCAGGCAGTGTGCACTTACAGCCCAGAAGGCCAATAGCATCCTGGGCTGCATCAAAAGCAGGTTGCCAGCAGGTCCAGAGAAGGGACTCTGCCACTTGACTCTGCTATGGTGAGACCTCACCTGGAGCACTGTGTGCAGGTCTGGAGCTCTCAACAGAAGAAGGACATGGACCTGATGGATTGGGTCCAGAGGAGGGCCACAAGAATGCTCTGGGCGTTGGAGCTCCTCTGCTCCGAGGACAGGCTGAGGGAGCTGGGGTTGTTCAGCCTGGAGAAGAGGAGGCTCCGGGGAGACCTAATAGCAGTTTCCCAGTACCTGAGGGGGCTACAGGAAGGTTGGGGAGAGCCCGTTTACAAAGACCTGCAGTGACAGGACAAGGGGCGATGGGTTTAAAGTGAAGAAAAGCAGATTTAGATTGGAGATTAGAAATAAGTTCTTTCCAATGAGGGTGGTGGAGCACTGGAAGAGGTTGTCCAGGGAGGTGGTTGAGGCCCCTTCCCTGGAGA
>BJBW01004137.1:312322-366083 GCA_004320125.1 Scolopax mira | reverse complement strand
GGTCTAGTTGGGGGTGTCCCTGCTGACTGTGAGGGGGTTGGACTAGATGGCCTTTGGAGGTCCCTTCCGGCCCAGATGATTCTATGATTTTTTTGTCCCCCTCCTTAAAGCCTGGTTGTGTTTATGTGGTCCCGGGCTGGGCTGCAGCCCTCTTGCTCTGATGTCAAGTGCTCTGTGAGATTAGGCTAACTTGAACAGGAGCCTTTGGGACCAGGTAATCAAAGAGCAATAGGGACTGTGTATCAGCAGGCACAGAATCACATTAAGCTTTTACTGGGAAGAATGTAAAAGCTTCTCACCTCCCTACCTGCCTATTTCCTGGGTGTTTCAAATGTTCAGGGTGGAGAGTGAAGGTCTCCCTGTTGCTCTGTGCTGTTCTAAAAAAAATCATTTGATGCAATGAGTGTGACAGTTCTCCCTAGCTGCCTGTTCTGCCTGGTTCTGTGGTCTCAGATAGTCTGATACATTTTTTTCCATATGCTAATTCATGTTGTATCCATGATTATAAAGGTGCTTGCTATGACCTAGTTGTAAAGGTCTGAAGGGGTCATTTTTTGAGTGATGTTTAAAACTGACAAACGTCATCATGTGATTTGCTTCTGGACACCAACATTTATCCTGGGGACTGGCTGGACTATCAGGCCATTTTCTCTGTTACTCTTCAACTTGCATGGCTGGTCATGTGCATGTAGAATCCTATTGTTTTGAGCTGATGGCATTTCATACTCTGTTTGTTTTAGCATAGTAGAGACCTGAGGTCCAGGGCATGGAGTATGAACAGCCATTGCTTTCAGTGCTCCTGTGAAATCAGGACTTCTGACCTGGGAGTCACTGCAGCTACAGCAGTGGAAGATCTCATTCCCTGGGGCTTTGCACAGACAGGGACCTCCAAGCGTGAGTGGCCCTACAGTGTCAGCATTTCCTTCTCTTCTGATCGCTGAGCCCTGCTAACCCCAGTGAAGTGCTCGGCTAATGCAAGCAGGGGTTGGCATGGTCACAAGGGGATTCTCAGTGGCACAGCAGCATCGATTAGGGACCAGACCTTTTAGCAGAAGTTGGAAGTGCAGATGTAGCCAGAACTGCATTAACTGATAAAACAAATGCTTCTTAACATACTACATAATTACTGTGAAACTCATTGCCACAGGAAGCCATTGAGGCCAGGCACTTAACAAGAGTCACCAAAGGGGTGGACACTGCTACAGATGGCAAAAATATGTAAAAATATGTTAGCTAATGATGATAAATTTTACTGCAGGTTTATTAAACCATGCATTTAAGTCAGTCTCTTCCTGGTAGAGTCCAGAATGGTACTTAATGTGAGGAGGAGAATGAGCAGACTGACATTGGATATGACGCGGCTTGGCAGCCCCTCCAAGAGACAGTGTGTTTGACAAGAACCTGATTCTCATGCCTATAGCTGGCTTGGTGTCATGGCTTTGTCACTGTGCCTCTCCTCCCTGTTGCAAAGAAATCTGCATAGTTAGTGAACAATAAAAGTGGGAGCTCAAAGGTGAAACAAGTTTCCTTCCTTCAAAAGAGGAATACATTTCTCAGATCATTACATTTTTGGTTCATGCGCTGAGGGTTTCTCTCCCTGGGAAGTTTTTACAGTAGATTGATCATTGGAAAACTCATCTGGAAAACAGGCTAGATGCAAGTATGAAATGCCTCACTCCCTGCTTCCCCCTTCTTTCCGCTCTATACACCCAGAGAGAAAAAGCTGATGGTAGATTTAGCAGGTTTTAATTATTTACTACATAGGTGAAGTCTCAGGCCTCTCTTTCTGGATTAATCTCCAGAGAATGGGTCTTAACTTCTCATTATCTGCTTGAGGGGAGTGGGTGGTCAAGGCACATACTTTCCAACAAAAGTTGTGGTTTTCTCTCATGCCTCTTGAGCTTCTAGTTCAGTGTTGGAAGGAAGATGGGCCTCCTTTTAATAGCTGGATTTGTCTTCATTCCTGCTTTGGCTATGCACTGAGAATCTGGATTTATGCACTCCCTCCTCTGTGCCTTATCTTTCAAGAGTGTAAAGTATCTGTAGAGATTGGAGGATTCCCACGTGAGAATACAACAGTACAAGATGTTACTGCAGCATGAGTGTTACTGGTGGGAGGAATGAGGAGCTGTGTCCTCTGAGCCCTCAGCTTTCAGCCCAGTGTTTGCTATTGCAGAAACACTTTTCTCCTCTTCAGCTATAGCAAGGGCTCTGTTTCACCACTGACCTTTTATCCCTGTGGTCCTGAAAAGTCTGGCATTGCTGTTTAATGGCACAATACGCAGCTAATGCCAACAGCTGTGCTGGCGTGTGGCCTTGCCCCCGGAGCCCCCTCACTGCCCTGCTGGTGTTCTTATGTAGACTGCAAGTAGCAAAGGTGGCAGCTCTGTGGGATGGCCAGCTTCCCATTAGGAAATGGGACGAGATCACAGTGTCATTTCACCTCTTGATTATCACCAACCTGGGCTGCATCTGGATATGAACTGAAAGAAAGCTCATCTGTAGTTTAGCAGCCCTCACTACCGGTCAGTCTTCAACGACTGCAGTCAGCAGGGACACCCCCAACTAGACCAGATTCCCAGGGCTTGAATGTCTCCAGGGAAGGGGCCTCAACCACCTCCCTGGGCAACCTGTTCCAGTGTGGACACTGGCTCATGTTCTGTGAAGGCAGATGAGTCCTGGCAGGAGGAAGCTTCTCCTTGCCTGGGTTGAACATACTGAGCTCTGTTCCCAGCAGCCAAAGGCCACTGTGCACCTCTGTAGGGGTCTGCATTGTCCCTGCAGACCACTATGGAGGTTGTCCTTGCCCAAAGGATGCAGTGGGACAAAGATGAGGCTTAAATGGCCGAACACCAGGGAAGAAGCGAAGGCAGGCCTTGAAGGAAGCTGTTGAAAGGTGCTTGCACGCAAAGACAGGCCCAAAATGCTCTGTGAGAGTGGAGGATGGTTAGAGTTAACCTGTGAAAGCTGCCCCTGTCAGTGCCTGCCGTTATTCCCTGCACTGCAAACACTTGTTCTGGTTATAAATGGATCCATGAAGAATTTATTTCTTTTGCTGTTTCTGGGTTCTGTATTCCCCTGCTTAAGTTTTTAGAGCACAGAGGGATATCGCTCTTGCTTTGTGTTTTGCTGTCCATCTTCTTCCTGTGCTCTTTTTCTTTCCCTCCTACAGTAGAGCCATTTAAGCATCCATAAAACTCCAATAAAATTTTCTCTCCCACATACTTTTGCAAGAGCAGAAAAAATGTCTGCTTCACTTCACAGACATTTTGATGCAGGGGGAGGAAGAGACTCTGTATTAAAAAAAAAAAAAGTGAACAGTGAGTAAAATAACAAGCACAGAGGAAAAAGGGCAGCTTTCGCAGAGCTGATGTACTCCCACCCGCTCACCTTCAGAGCAATTATGCCATCTAAATCTCCCTTTTGCAGAAAGAGCCAAGGAGAGCCAAAAAAACCCAGCTACAGTCATTTCTGCTTGTGTCCCGCATGGCAAAAGAGCCTCAGTTAACACAGCTTGGCCCCGAGCCAGATGCCTGTGCATGGAAACATATTTAAACCATTGAATAAGCAGAGTATAAACAAGAATTTTCAAAGTTTGGTGTTTTTTGCAACTGCAGGCAATGCGAATTAGAGTCTACAGTTATTAAGTTCCCATCTGGTGGCTTCTTTATGAAGGAATGATATTTGCATGTTTCCAGCAGAGAAAAGCTGTTTTTAGCTCAGATAAAATGGAACATTTTGCGGTGGTATGGGAAATAACAGATGATGCTGCTTTTAGCAACTGGGGTTGTAGGTTTCACCAGCTGCCCTTTAAAAAAAATATTTATCTTTAAGTAAGGGGAGGCAATGTTTTTGCTCCTACCCTTAATACCCATTGCTTTGGAAGACTTTGGTCAGAGGAAATGATGGCATCTCACAGAGAAAGGAAATAGCTCATCAGGTCATCTTCTGGGTATGTTGATGCTTTTTTTTTTTTCTCCTTTTAATTTCAGCAAGGTGCAGGGCTGATGCAGCCATAGATTACCAAAACACAAAAGGACCTTATTTTTTCTCTTGTTAGAGCATGGTTAGCGGGAAGGATTTGCAGTGGCTGCACTGCATTGCTGCTGTGGGGAGTGTTAATATTCCAAAACACACAAGGCAGGAGCTGCATGGATTAACCTAGAAGGAAGCCCAATGCCTGGCTTGTTTGGAAATACCCTTTTCCACCACTGTGAACTGAATGTGGTTCTGGAACCAGACGCAGCTCTTTAAACCAGCCTGTTCAGGCAGGCACTGCCAGCTTAGAGCCTTGAAAACCACAAATACAGCTTGGGCAACAACCGAACCCCACCACGGCTCAGACACAAGCGCTTTCCCACCCAAACAGCTGCTTTGCTTGTCACAGCCAAGAGCAAGGGGGAAAGTAACATCCTGGTGGAACTGCAGCTTGGAGACCGTAGCAGGAGGCTGTGCCCAGGCTCAAGATGGTGCCAACATCATCCTCCCCCATGGCAAACCCTCCCCACCTTAACTGAGCTCAGCAAATGCAGTGTAATTAAGAGGGGGGGAAGGCATGGTGTTTTGCACACAGGGAGTGAAGAGTGTTAGCTGCATCGTAGCTCCAGAAGTGGACACAGCTGTCTGACTGTGTGTTTGCACACCCCATTTGAAGCCTAGCAGCCTGGCCATAACAGCTTCAGTACTGCAGTACACAGCAGAACTCTGTAAGGGTGGCATTTTTTTTATAGTAACTTGAGCTATTTGGAGCCCTCTGATAGTGGGGTGCTTCAGAAAAGCTATTCCCAGGTATTGCTGGCCTGCCTTCCAGTCTTACAAGATCATTGGGGTGTTGCTAGGTTTGGATAGGGATGCTGCAGTGGGATTTGGGGGAAAATTTGTCTTTGCCATGCTCCTGTTCTCTCTTTTGTGGAAAGGAAGCACACCGTTCATGAGACTATTGCCAGGGGTGGTAATGCCCAAGGAAAACCCAAATGTAGGAAGTCCCTTGGTTCCTTTCTCTTGCTCTTGTCCTAAATATAAGGTCAAATCCTTCCTCTGGCACTGAGAAGCCGTGCCCTGGCTCTGTGCATGGTACTGTAACCTCCACCTCTCTCCGGGCTGCTCCTGTGCAGCTGGGCACCAGGCTGAAGCTCAGCTCAGCTGGTGGCCCCTCGTCCTGGAGTAAGAGTGATGCTGCAGTTCAGGGCTGTGAATCCATGCACAGCTGCAAGCTGAAAGGGCAAAAGGAGCTTTTCTCTGTACTGTACTACTGAGGGGCAGTTCAGTTAAGCTTTTCTCCTTCTTGCCTCCCCCAAGGTTTTCTATCCATGGATAAACACACGAAACAACACATCTGCTGTTCTGAATGGCCCAGGAGCTGCCGGGATATGAATACCCAGAAAGCGTTTGAGAGCTCAGCCAGGTATGTGTGGTCTGGACCCTGGGGGTTGCCTTCTTCCAGGTCCTGACAATGGGTAGTCCTGAGCCACTGAGTTTTAACCACAACCCAGCAGATCCCACACTTTGCTCAAGGCTGGCTGGGCTGCTCTGCAGCTGATCTTGCAATGTTATGACAGTCCAGAGAGCCATTATTCCGAGCGCTTGCCAATCACCAGACTGCTGCCAGTCTGTGTCAAATGAAGCATCCCAGGCCCTGTCACATTAAATCCAGCAGCTCTTTCATTTAGAGCAGAGCAGTTTGTTTATTTGTGTTCCCTCCCCTCCTTTTGGGATGCCACACTCAATCATCTCAGGGGTTTGCTCTGCCATTGCAGAGCCTGTAACCGCAGCGAAGCTCAGTGCCCCTTAAAGGACCCCTTATCCTTGGACAAGTGATGCTGTTGAATGTTTTGCTGTGGTTTTGTTATGGAAAGAGATGGGTGTAAATAAGGGGGAACGCATGGAATTACCAGTACGACTGAGAGCATGGTTCCAGATCAGTTCTCATAAGTCATTCATACAAGTTCAAGGGCAGGGTGTCTTGGTCTGATGAATCGCACGGCTGCTGTGCTCTGTAAATAAGAATAAAAGATGCAGAGTGGTGTCTCATCTGTTTGCACCAATCAGGGCTACGCAGCACCTCTGTGCCTCCGTTTCCCTGCCTTGGAAACAGGAGGGGTGTGGAGTAGCCCAGTCTCTGGAAAGGGGAAGATCAAGCCAGGTGGCAACCCATATGGAGGGATGGAGTAGAGAATGGTGAATTGTGTGGCTTCAAATGAGGATACAGAAGGAGTTTGCTTTCTCCACAAGCGTTAGGGTACAGAGATGAATTTTTTCCAGGGTGATGCTGTGAGTGAGCAAGTGCTCTTGCTGTTGTTCCCAAGCAGCTCCTGCCCTCTGCAACTTCCCTGTGCCACACCACCAGGCATACTGGTGCTGCAGCACTGGTGAGGAAGGAGTGGGAGTGCTCTGCGAGCACAGGTTTCTCAGCTCTGCTGCTGCTCCAGCAAAGGTGACTCCAAGAGGAGAATTGTCCAAGTCATGCAGCAGCTGCAGGTGGAGGGTGCAGAGAGAAGTCTGTACAGAATAAAGAAAAGAAGGGGGAAATGATGATGAGCTGGCAGGAAACATGATTACAGGGAGGAACCAGGATCCTGCACGCAATATTCCTCTTTCATCAGTTCAGATTTCCCTGTCCCTGCAGGAAAGCCTCTTGAATCAAGTCTCTCTTTGTAAAGGCTGTGAAGACCACTCAGCTTCTGTTGCCTTCTTAGCTTGGGAGAATAGGAAAAAATGATATTTTTTTTTCCATTATTAATGCAACTGCAGTAAAAGGTGGCTCATTGCTTGCTTGCTTTGGTGTTTAATTTGCCTCCTGTAGGATTTGAATGCAGATGTTATGATGGATTTTTTTTCCCTTTACAAGAATTAAAAGCAAATGCACAGTTAAAAACCAGAATTCCAGGCCTTCCAATCATTTGACAGAATGAAGTCTGCAAGCCAAATTAACCAAGCTTCCTCATTACTGTTGTCACTTTGCATTCTGGCTGAATGGTCTTGAATTCAGCCCTGATCCATTACAAAAAACATTTTCCTTACCTTTCTTACAAGGGGCCCCCAAGCTGATTACAAGCAAAAAGAGGTTTTAACTGTGGTCTTTTTCCCCTTGAAGAGTGTCTTTTATCTGTGGCTGCTCACTCCACAAGATAGTTTCTGGTTATTTCATGGTTATTGTGCAAATTCATGGGGAGAGTTTCCCTATGGATGAATGGAGACCTCTTCAAGGAAGAAGAATGCCTACTGCTTTTAAGGACTATCTTTTAACAAAACCTTACACAAATCCCCATTCGAGGTGTCACTCCCATGCCAGTGTTTCTTTAAGAAAGCGTAATGATAAATCTAGCTTCATTATCCAACATATCTAACAATCAGCCCAGTGACATCCTTTCCTTTCATTACACGGAATAGAGATTGACTCATTGGGTGACTCTGCTTTCAGTTGAAACCACATACAGTAACTGGAAACCCAGGGAGACTCTGCAGTCTCCATGGAGACAGCACACTTACAACTTAATGTGATCAACAGATGCTGCAATAATCTTGAAAGATGGAGAAAATGTTTCAAACCGAGTGTTGTTTATGGTGGTTCAGTGGATGTTCAAATTTGCTCTGTTATGACTGGGCTCCATGTAAACGCACACTCTTTTGAAAACACACAGACGTGTATATTGAGGGAGAAATCTCTCATGTGGATAAAGCAACTGGGAAGTGGGCCACTGCTTTTCTGATATCAGCTTCTGCCCTTGGGGAAGTCACCTTATCTTTCTCTTCTATCCCAGTTTATCTGTAAAAATGGGGCAGTGCTAGTCATCCAGTGAATGGCTACAGCATCTTTTATGCTCTGAGGCGAATGACTGTAACGAGGTGAAACTAGTAAGATTCTGATGAATGAGTCTATAATCTCTGTGAATTGAATAGGGATCTCCCTCTGTGCTGTATGACCTAATGTAGCTGACGTCAAGATTTGCAGAGCAGATTTATACTTGTTTCATTTTCCTGTGAAAACTCTAATGAGTGATCATTTCCCACTGAATCTTATAAGCTGCTGTAAAGAACTGGCCTCTTTTCTGCCTACCCCACTCTGTTACTGGTGTAGCCCCCATTATTGAGACATCTGGACCCCTTGCATCAGTCCCCTGGGGTAGGGAGACACAGTGCAGAAGGAAAGGCATGCAGATTCTATTCCTGAATCAGAAAAATTTCTGGAGAATAACGGTTAGAAAGGATGGTCCAGATGCAAGGGCTGGCTCAGAAAGCCTTCATTTCACTGATTGCTGGGAAGGTATAAATTCATGCTGTACTTGCTTGTTTCTTATTCTTTCCCTAAGCATCCTCTGCTGGCCACTCTCGGAGATAGACTGCTTGGCTGGAGGGACACATGCTCTGAATTCCTGTTTTTCTCTTAAAATCTAGTGCTGTGGTGAGTGGAGGAATTCTTGTATTTTCCCTTGTTCATTGGGTTTTTCATGAGGGAGGGTTAATCTTTGATAATACAGTGGTTATTTAGAGCTGTGCTGAGTGTGCTACAGACACAGGGGGAGATGCAATTGCCAGGACACTGTGAGAGCAGTCTATAGGGGAGAGAGATATAGACCAGCTTTATGGGGGGGAAACTATCATCTGTGGCAGGACTGTCCTTAAAACTGAATGAAGCTGGTCAGGGTGTCTGTCGGTACCTCTGCTGCCCCAGCTCAGTGCCTCCCCTGATGTGCTGAGCAAAGTGACAGTGAGCTTTCTGGCAGGAGGGAGCACTCAGGCAGTCCCCTCTGCCGGCGGAGTCACGTAGCTGAATCTCTCTGTAGGTGGGTTGGTGACTTCAACTACTCTGCTACACTAAGGAGAAGGCATCTTTCCAGTCTGGAAATCCCCTACAGAGCCTTCAACAGAGCAGGATATGGTCCTACCTCCCAGCTGCTGTTCCTTCCTCCCCACCCAGGGCCATCCTTCCTTGGTGCAAGACCCTTACTCAGCCAGGCTGGACTCTTGCCCTTGATCAAAGGTACTCAGTATTGTGAAGTCTCCCCTCCCGTGCAGCTGGGGCTCAAGAGTTTCCAGGTAGAAACCATCTGCTGACATTTTTTGGACATCCACCCTTGGAGAGATCCTTTTCCATGCAATCCAAGGCAATGGGATTCCCACAGCTGGTTTCTGTGTCACTGTACATGTGAGGAACTGTAACCCATAGCATCGCCATAAATACCAGCAAGGATTATTGATCAGGGTCTCTCTCTGAATAACGACAGGAATGCATATCCTTCCAAAAAGGACAGAAGATCTAATTCAATGAAAGGAATTCCTCGATGAAGTCCCAGATGAGCCCGTAAGATCAGTCTGATTATTTTTTGAAGCCTTAGTTGCTCCGAATAAGGTTGAAAATTGAATTAGCTCGGAGAGAGACAGCCCTGGCCAATCACTCAAGGAAGCTGAAGGACAGCTTATTGATTTTCATGTTTCAAAAAAAATTAAATGATATCCCTTTTTGTTATTTAAAATGCTGCTTAAGCAATTTAGTAATGTAATGTTGGAGGCCCAGTTCCAGGCTCTGAATCGGATGAAGAAGGGGGAGATATTTCCCTTGACAAGAGAGCTAGGTGGAAGAAAGATTTAGTGTAATTGCCTTCCCTTCCAAATAATTGATGATGCCAAAAGAATGGCTATATTTTGCCAGCTTCCTCTCCCGCATACCATTTATTAAAGATATAGTAATTAATTATGTAAATAGTTGATTTATAATCAACAACACTGGTAGTTAATTGATTTTTTTTTTTTATGTGTGAAAATACAATAAGGTGATTATACTGTCCTGCCAAGCTCCAGCACCCTCGGGGAGAAGAGGTGGTGGTCCTCTAGTCTCAGTAGATGATTTTTTTGGTCTTTTCATTGGGAATTTAACCCTTCTCCATCCCTGGAATGAAACGGCTATTTAAGGGATCCCATCTGTCCAGAAGAGAGACTCCATATTCTGAGGGTGTTTGGAAAGAAAGCATCTTCCAGGAACTGCTGTTTCTTGTAGTCAGAAATAAGCTCTGCTCAGCTGCTTCAGAAGGGGCTGGGGGGAGAGTGCCAGCCATTTCCCAGCCCTTCTTGCATTAACGTATAGTGCAGGATTTCTCTCCCCCGACGCCCCACCCCTTCCCTCCATATTGTTTCAGGCAAATCTTTCAGAAACAGCTCTTAATCAATTGAATGTGCAGTTATAAATAAAATATCTTCTCCTCCCTCCCCCTCCTCCCCTCCAATCTTGAACCTTTGCCCAAGGAGGAGAATGGGAAATGCTTCAAAATGCAAACGGTGGCTGTAAGGTGCTGGTTTGTACTATGTCCCTGTTTCCCAGGGCCCTCTCCCATGTGGGGAATGGTGTGAGGACATTGGGGTGGTCTTAACCCTGTAGCACAGAGGGAGGGAAGGTTTGGTGTGAGCTGAGCCTCCTTAAGCTTATCCAAATGCTACTAATGCTCTTTTCGCCTACAGTCCTAGTGGGGTGGGCTTCTGTTGGCTGAGGGTGAAAATGTCCTTCCATCCCAGCGGCTGCCAGTATCGGGGGAAAGTGCTCTCTCTCCCTCTCCCAACTTCTGCAGTACTGCTGGGTTTAGGATTGGCCACCTTGAGCTCATGTAAAGCCTCCTGTCACCTTTGCTGGGCTCATGCATTGGGCCTGACCTCTCCCTTGTGTGCCGCAGGCCGTTTGGGAACTTGGGTGGTGTGTAAATCTGTCCCGTGCTGCCTGAAGTTCCTTGACCTTCAACTAAGACCTGAGCTGCCTCTTCTCTCTGATGAGTCGACGCTATTAATTGGAAATCCAATTTTGGAGGATGGCCAGGCTAATGCTGAGCCAGCATCACTTGGCTCTGCAGGCAGGCTATAGGACATGCCTTGGTCTATCTATAGCCAGGGAAAGTCAGCTTGTTCTGCCTTGCAGGGGAAAGTGGGGTAAATAGGTCCCAGTTCCCACCTCACCAGTCTGGCACCTCACACAGCTTTACTTTTTCCTATTGCTAGCTTGTGGCAAGATGGAAATGCACAACAGAACTGCCAAGCAAAGACTTTTTTGCCTCAACCCTGTCAGCACATAGGGAAAAATGGCATCAGTCCTCTGCAAGCGAGGCATCCCTTCGAGGGATCCAGTGAGTGTCCTTCCACACTGAACACTGACCTTGGGGCAAGTTCATTTGGTCTCAGAGGAGCTGATCCTGCCCCTTGATTGCAGAGGGAGCCGTGTCTCACAGCACTGTTAGGAACTGCTTGATGTGGTGACTCCTTGGAGTGCTCCCAGCTCACACGTGTGGCACAGGAGTTCATCACACTCCCATGTCCCACATGGGGGATTCTTCCATGCATCCCCAAAATGTGAAACAGTTGTGGAGCTGCCTTTCAGAGAAGCCTGTTGTGTTGCATCACCCAAGGGTGAACAAGACACGCAGGCCCTGGGGAACAGCTTCTCAAAGCCCAAAAACCATGATTAACAGAGACCTCAAAATCAGAAAAGCTGTTTTATTGACGTTTGAGTTGAAGGCTGATCGACGTGATGTGTCAAAGAGCAAAGAGCAGGAGGTGAGCAATAGGACAACACTTTTCTGAGGGGTTCTGCTCTGGCTTGACTACAATATCCATATTTATTTGTGACCTATCCAGTATTCCTCTTTCTTGATCCCAGGGTTTAAGGACAGCGCAGAAGACGAAAGGCTGCAGACTGTGATACAGATGGGGAAGCAGACAAAAGTGACAAGGCAAAGCTGGACAAAGATTGGCACGGAGGACAGGGCTGAATGCCACACATGGACACAGGGCTGTTGACACAGACATTCACTGCTGCCTCACATGGGATGGGATATTTCATGTAAATCCTCTGCCCTCCCCGATTTTCTGCTGAGGTCGGATGATATCAGGGCTGTGCTTCCCATAGGTCTGTGTATGGATCCATGGTGTGGAGGGGCAGGGAAATGCTGGAAGTTTAAGAGGTGGTGGTAACTGTCCTGGTGGTTGGTCCTGGGCTGGGATGCAGTGCTGGTGTGTATCACAGCATCGGCAATCAGCGCAGAGATGCGAGAGCAGCTGACAAGGGCTGTGCTAAACCAGAGCTGATCAATTCCAATCTGATTAATACTAACTGTTTATAAAGTGTGTCAGACCCAAACGTGTATCCAATATTAATTAATTCTCTGAACTGCCCTGGGAAGTAGGGAGGAAAGGAAATATTGTGTCTATTTTTAAAGAAAGGAAACAGTTGGGAGTAATTGATTAGGTAGTGCTTGGAGCTTGTGGGTTATTTCTGCTGCTTTATTTGTCTTGGGCATTTATAGGGAGGTTTGGTTGGCAGGGTCCAGCAATGGAGGGGGGGGGGGATGTCTGCATTTTGGGCTCGGCTCCAGGAGAAGCAGAATGACTGATTCAGTGCAGGTCCCTGTCGAATTGTTAAGGAATTCCCTGCTACTGGCTCTGCATTCAGAAAGGGGAGATGTCCCTGGCAGGAGGCTGCCAGTCCCCTGAAGGTGCTTTATTCTGGCCAAGAGGCACAGCAGGGCACCGAGGGTTTGTTCAAGGCCATGCAAGCACAAGGTGGCTGCTGATACATGACGCAAGGCTTGGAAAGGACAGGAGCTGGGGCGGTCCCTTCAGACACCAAAGCCACGTACGATGGTTTGAAACCAAGGGAATCCAGCTCGGTTTGTTCTGTGCCCTTGGGAGAGCCTGGTGTGTTATCAACAAGCTGAAAAAACCCTCTGTGCTCCGAAGGCTGTTGCCTTGTGCACACCTTTCTGCTCCTTACCAGCTATCATTGTATTATCTCCTGGTTTTGCCGCGTTACTGAGAAAGCAGAGGAAATTACAAAATCTGGGCTTTAGTTTTTAATTTCAATCAGGCTTTTGATTGATGCAGTAAAGCCAGTGAAAACTTCTGGTGCAGGCACAGCTCTGTGACTCCCACGCAGGGCATCGCGTTGTGTGCCCTGCCAGCTTTGGGGGTTCCTGGCAAAGAGCTCCCGGACCCTGCAGGTGGGAGCAATAAGTCTTTTCAGCCGCTCTGGCTAAATGCACACAAGTTCCAGGGCCCTCATTTCGTATCTGTGTGTAGCCCCAGTGTTTGATACAGATGGAAATGGATGTCAAAACAGCAGCACCTTAAAACAGCCCAGTTGAATCCTCGGGAATCCCTCCAGAGCTTGGGCCAGACCCTCTGCTGCTTGTGACAGCCCTGTGAATAAACAGAGTACTTTCCTTGCCATGCTGGGGAATCCAGGCCCTTTCACAAGCACTAGAATTTGCATAAAACACTTAAAACTCACATAAATAAACCTAGACAGACAGATCTTGCAGGAGCTGAGTGAAATTATAAAGCTCTGGGTTTTAATTAGTCTCTCACCCTTGCTATATCAAACGATCATCATTGCTCATGTCAAACCGGTGGTTATTCTGGGATATAAAAAAAAAAAAAGTCTGAGTTCCCTGACAGGGCTGAGGAACGTAAAGATGGAAGAGGGAGATGAACAGCCATTTGAGCCCGAATGGTTTCTGGGCTGGGGTTTCTCTGGCACAGGGCTTGCCGGGGGCTTTCTAGCACAGATGGACCAGCACTTCCCTCCCTGTTTCACCGAGGGGTATTGGGGACAGGGCAGGGATCTCCAGGGAAGGACTTGCACCCCCAGATATCCCAGCCTCATGCATGTCCCCAAGGAGCAGAGCAGGCTCAGGAGCATCTCGGTGGCCTGGAAACAAGAGCTGTGTGGCAGGTCCCAAACCAGCCCCAGCCGAGGGCAGCACAAGGTGGCCTGATGTCCCCTGCAGACACTGGCAGCCACTCGGCATCTGGCAGATGAAGACTGTGGGTTTTTTTTCCTTCCTTTCCCTTCATGCTGCCATCCATGCAAGAACAGGTGGTAGATACAGAGCTGTTGTTAAGTGTTAATAAAGATAAAGCTATTTTTTTTTCTCTCCGTTTGATTGATGCCTTAATAGACCCATCCAGATGTGATAAGGTCAAATTTAAATTTAATCAGCTTTGTTAAATCTTTTTTTAATTCCTGGGTGATGCATAAACACAGCAGAGTGTTGAGAAGGTGCTGGCAGTGGGGAAACCCATGATAAGTTTTTTCTCTCAGCTTCTGTCCAAATCATTTTAGTGACAGGCTGCTGAACTGTGGGGTTCCAGAGTTTTCCAGGAAATCCTGGGCATGGAACCTTTATTGATCAAGATATTTCTATAAAACACTAGAAAATTCAGAGCAGGTGCTAGGAAAATTCCCACATGGGAAATCCTTAAGAGCTTCTGGACCCAGGAATTCCTGGAAAATGACAGAAAATTCCTACAAGTCTTCCACAGCACAGCACCAGATCTTGCCCTAAAATAGGTCTGAAAAAGAGCATGTTGTCAAAGATTCCTGCATCTTGCCCTCAGCTCTGCAGCTGCCTTGTGCCATCCCTCTTCTGGGAGGTGAAGAGGGGTGTTTCAAGAAGGGACTTTGCAGAAATTCAGGTGCCTGGTGTTGGTAACCCCTTTTAAAAGGATTAGCTCTGATTTCTGCTTGCTTCAGTTCTTCTGCTTGGTAAAGAAAAATCACAGAATCACAGTGTGGGAGGATGATGGGTTTTTAAAGTGCTCCTTAGTCCTTTGGTCACAGTGACAACTTCTGGGTTCATAAATGTCAGTGAAACGGTGGGGTAAGCAGGACTTGCGGCCAGACTTTAGGTGAAGTGATAATGCCTTAAATAGCAGTATGATGCTCCAAAAGACATCTCTCATTGCCATCGTTTCCTCCCGTAAGCAGAGCGAGCTCTGCTGCAGCCCTGAGCTCTGCGCTGCTGTTTGGGTGCTCCAGTTGCATGGCTGATTCAGGGTTTATACCTCTCTTTTATTTGATGAGTTTGGATGGTTTTTCTTCAACGCTTGTGTCCTGGGTTGACTGTGAATATATCAGCTTCAGCTTTCTCTTTTACGGTGCTTATTTTTTTTCTAGTTTTTGTTTCACTGGCCATTCCCATTGCTTCCATGAGGGCAGGAGGTGTGCTGAACTGAAGGAGGGAGGCTACAGGAGCAACTCTCTTTAGACTCTGGTTCCTGTTACATTAACTGGTATTTATACAAATGTGTAATTGTCAAATCACCTGCTCTCTGTGCCTTAATGCACACACCACTACAGGAGCAACAGCTTATTAGAACTTGATTGCATTAGGGTTATTCAGAGCAGGTTAGCCCCACCACATGTCATGCTGCTGGAGCTTTCTAATGCAGGAGTGTCCACCCTGTGGCTGAGATGGCTCAGGAGACTTGGGGACTTTTGGTGAGTGGCCTGCCTGTGGCCAGTGCAGGGTGCCCAGTGTCATCTCTTGCCCACTGTATTTAATTGCTAGCTTGCTCCCTGGCATAGTATAGAGGAGTCCGAATACCACTGTCCCAGATGGCATGTGGGCAGGGTACAAGGATTCATCCCAGCCTTCACTCTGGCTGTGGCAATGGGGAGGGCCTTTTGGGGAGAAAGAGGAAGAGTTCAGCTACATGGCAACTAGCCAAACCACCCTCAGGCGAAAGGCCAATCTGCGGCTTGATTGTTTTGCTTGGCTATATCTCTAGCCGCAGCCAAAGTGCCCACGCTGTGAGGAAGAGGAGCTGCCAAGAGTAGGCCAGCCCTCGGTGGACTGGGCTGGAGCGGGTCGGGGCTAATCCACTGCGTTGGCACCGAAGTGAGGAACTCGGCTGCCGCTCACCTCCACGGAGCCCGGTGATGGGGCCGAGCCCCGGCACGATCAGTGTGGGTCTGGATTTAAGAACAGACTTGGCTCCTACTTGGCTGTCGGTGTAGACACATCCTTAGTGTTTTCATTGCTGGGGGAAACAAAACCCTTTGGCACGTGCTTCCCTTCACATCCTGTGCGTATCCAGCTGTCTCTGGTTTCTCTCTGCTCACAAGCAGATGGCGGAGCGAGAGAGGAGATGCCTCAGGTGAGTCGGGCTGGGAGCCATGTGGAGACACAAGCGTGAAGAGACACATCCTTGCGTTGTCAAAATATTGGAATGTCTAGTTAAACTAGAACAGAAGGGACTGCAAAAGCCACCAGCTCCCCTGGTGACAGCATAGGGGTCCCTGTGGAGGCTGGGAGCTGGGGGGGGGGCGTGCAAAGGTGGGGGGGGTAGCACCGGGCTGTGGGTGCTGGGGGTGGGCTGTGCCTGAAGGCACCCTTGCACTGCAAACAATAACAGGAACGTTTAAATGCCATGAAGCTCATTTTATCAGGGAGATGGTTTGTACTGAAAGCAGTTGTTGCGCACGGTGCCTTTGATGGGTCTCGGCAGATAGAACCAATTATAAAATTATTAACAAACGAATGTGCTCCTTCGCTCCAATTAAATGATAAGAGCCAAAGCAAAGGGGCAGATTTTTATCATTATCAGATTACAGGTCCATATTGTGCTGATAATAAAGCGGGCACTTCCTAATACGTTACCTCCAATATGGCTCCTTAGATTATTGTTTGGCTGTAATAAAAATAAAAAGAACTTTGCAAAAGCAATAGCAATGCTGCAAGTGTCTTTATCACAGGCCGTTCTAGGGAGTGTAACAAAAGGGGAACCAAATGACTCAGGCCAACTACAATGAGGATAATAAGAACATCAGGAGCGGGGAGGGTGCCCACACAGCAGAGCGCTGGGCCAGAACATCTCCAGTCTGTTAAAGAGATAAAGCCTTAAGAGGCAGTTCACTTCAATCAGGGAGGCAGTCTTCTGCAGCCTCTGGAAAAGTGAAAAGAGCCAGAGGAGGAGGAAGAGAGGAATATTAAAAGATCTTCTGGGGGTGGAAGGAGTGTTTGTCTCCTATTCTTTTACCCCTAAAAAGTCAGGTAGGATTTGGGCTGTAGCTAGAAACACGCAGTCCTTCTTTTACTGGCTGAAATCTGATGTTTCAGAGGTGATCAAATGTAATTAGGTAACATAGGACTAATTCAGCCATGTGGTGTGTCGAAGGAGGAGAATACCGACTGCATGGGAGGGGAGACAGAATGAATTTTCCCTCCTGACCCTGAAGCCATCATACCTAGGAGCCTGAAAGCTGATTTTATTTTCCTCTCTGCAGGGGAGAGACAGCAGTTTAAGGAAAAGAGAATCCCTACTCTGTATTTTACACTCTGCCTGGCAATGTGTTAGGTTGTTAGGCTGGTAAAATATGTAGAGGATGTGATTCCCGTCCTGTACTGGCATAAATCAGAAGTCACTCTGCCTGTGCTGATTTACACAAGCTGAGGGTTTGGCTTAACAAAATTATAACAGCATAAAGCTGGTGAGGAGGAAAGGTCAAGTCCACCATATCTGTCTCAAAGCATGGTGAGATCAGCCATGAAATCGTGATCATGACTGATCAGGGAACCTTGTCATTAAATGATTAATTACTATTAATTATTATTTATTACCGTAGCACCAGGGAGCCCTTGTCACATCTATGTTAAGTTCCCTTGAACCTGGATCCTCTCCAAATTTTCTGAAGTCCTTGAGTTTGCAGAGAGGAGCTGCTGATCTTGGAGGTCTTGGGGTTTAATACTCTGGGGAGTTCTCAAAGTAAAATTGCCATAATATGTGTGATGCTGGGAGGGGGGAGGGTGGTTCTGGAAGGACCTCGGCAAAGTAGAAGTGGAAAATAATAATGTTGTGAAAACGGTGAGCTAGAGTTACAGAGGCTTCTCTGAACTCAGGGATGGTTCTTTGTGTGTGTATGTGTGGCTGCAGGCTCGAACGCTTCTAATTACCCATCCCTAATGATCAGATCAAATTATCTCAGAGGGCTGATTCCAATGAATTTTGCTCTCGTTTTCACTGATGTAAATCACAACTCCTCTCCTGTCAGCAGCGCTGGGCTGGATTTACACCCAGCATAACAGAGGTTGGAAAGCATCTGCACTGAATTCCTGACAGTTCTTTTCTAAGTCTGCCTGCAGAGACTCCAGAACCCAGTGACATTGACTTTCTGAGGCATCAAAGGGCCATTTGAAGGGCTAATTAATGTTATCTCTGTGCCAGATCAAGGAGGTAAAGGGCTGTTTTCTTGTCCTGATGCATCACCAACATGTGCAGCTTTACGGCCCCAGCCTGTTGGCTGCTGATTCTGCTTTCATTCCCTGTTATTTACAACTCTCCGCACAAAAAAGGTCTATTTTATTTATTTGTGTGCTTTTGCTTCTTGGGAAGATCTTCAGCTGTGAGCTGAGTCAGCGGGATTTCTAGTCAAACGGCGAGGCCTCTTTTCCTGCAAGACATGGAAACCCCGAGATGTTTAGCCTGACGGGAGAGAACTCTTCACTTCCAGTGTGTCCTATCACCCTGTTTCGTCCCCCATCTTTCCCTGCAAGCAGGAAGCAGCCCTCTTGAAGATAATTTCTATTGAAAGCAAATGGTGTCTATGTCTGATTAGTTCTGGCTTGAGGCTGTATCAACAAGCTCGCTGTTGGTCCTGCATTTGCAGCCTGGAATATTTTAGGGCACTTGAGTCTGACAGATTCATGTTTATTACATTAAACCGTTTTATCATTGACTCGCCAGAGTGTTATTCTCCCAGCTGGAAAGAGTCAGTAAAAAAAAAAAACATATATATATATATAAAAAAATAAAAGAAGCTATACCATTGCCCCAAGTGCTGAAAGAAAGGCTTGATCCTGAATCCTTCATCCAGACGGAGCCTCAGAAGGCCTAATTCTGCTCTTGTTCAAGGCCAGATCCTGCCTTTGCCGCAGAAAGTGGCAAAGCTGTGGCAGGAGAAGGACCAGGCTGTTACAGGCTGTTGATGTTAATCAGGAGAGACCTCTCTGAAATCGGTGGAATGAGAATGGGACACAACCCTGGGTAAGTGATAATCAAACTCGGCAGGTTCTGGTCTATTGAACGGGCCGGGGGCTCCGCTGGTGCTTGTGCACAGGATGGTGCAAGGGGCTCACCCCCAGCGTGTGCTCATGTAATGCAGAGCAGGAGCCCTTCTACTCCGGGAGCAGCAGCCATTTCATGGTGCTAATATCAGCAAAACTTGTCTGTGTCAGCAAGCAGGACTTGCAAGACAAAGAGGGAGCTGTGAGGGGAAATGCTTTGCTTTTATTTTATCCTTTTGCTAAGCCATTTCTATAACTGCAACTGTACAAACAGAATAAGTCACCTTTTCCCCCCAGAAGTCCAAGGCCTCAAGATAGGGCAGGATTCTGTTCACATTTCCTCTCTGGGTACAGGGTTTCCATTACACCAAGGCCCCTCTGCTTCATTCTGGCAGCCTACAAAGGTCTTGAAAGGATTGGAAAAATGTCCCCTGCCAACTTCCTTTGCTCAGGAGAGCTCCCCGATTCATGCAGGGCTGGCAGAAGGCCTTAGTCTGCCGCAGGAGCCTCTGCTCTGTGGGGAATCCCAAGGGGAAGAGCTGTGGTCTCTTTCAAAACAAAGGTATAAATTTCAAAACATCCCGTGGAAGGGAAAATACCAGCTCCAACCAGAAAAAAGGTTTTGAAGCAACCAGACTGTTCCATTTAAAACCAACCAGAGCCTGGCAGCTTCCTCCATTATTTTTCTTTCTTGTTCAACATCTAGAAGTCTCCAAGGAATTTCCTGGTACATTTGGTCTGCTTCTCCACGAGTCTTCAGAGTGTGACTGTAACAGGCAATGTGTGGCCTGACACTTGACTTTGTCATTCTGCCCATCTTGTCATCCTAATAGAATAATCAGAATAATACTTAATATTTTGCAGAAAACAAATTCTGCCCAGGACTCCTGCAGCTGCACACCATCACAACAAGACAAAGAAGACCAAGGAATGGCAGGTGCTGAAGGTAATCAAAAGTCAGCTGAAAATTAAGAATTTACTACTTGCCCAGGCTTTCCTTGTCAACAAAGGTGAGAGATACGAACACCCAGAGTACAGATGTCCTCTGTCCAGAGGGTTGAAAAGGGTTTTGGAGACCAGAGAGGAAAGGGATGTATTTGATTAAGGCAAAACGTTGATGCTACTCTACCCAGAGCGACTTGGTTGGGGGGATTCCTGGGAGCTGTGTCCTTACCCTCATGTTATAGACACAATTACAGCCAGAGAAGTGACAGGCAATAGCCTGGGGACTGGCAGAGCCATGAGGTACTTCAGGCTTCCCGAGTCCTAGCCCAGTCCCTTATCCATTAAACAGCACAGCCCTCCTTGCTGCCTGCAGATTGTCCATCAATCCAAGGCTCTGCTCACAGTCCCAGTCATTTGCAAATTTAAAGAATAGTCAGTAAAACAGATGAAAGCCAACCAGAAACTTAGCAAAGTCCATTAAGATCACACTTGGTAACCCTTCATTTAGCGAACACGTTCTTTAAAGAAACCAGTTGAACATCTGAAGTATGTTTGCTCTGTAGACAGGTATCTCTGAAAGTAGAACCTGGTCTCTAAAGAGCTTTAAGCTTTCTTAAAAGGAAGCAAATGACTCCATGTCGTGCCACATAAGACATTAATCTTTAAATGTTACGCAGATGACTGGGGAAAGAGGCCATTTGTTACAGGAGAGGAAAAAAGAGAAAGAGATATTAATTTTTTTTTGGCTGTGCTGCCAGGAGAGCCAATTCCCATCTGTGGGTTTGATGCATGGTTTCATAAGTAACAGTGTTGGTTTTGCACAGGAGCAGCTCTCAGAAACCATAACGTTTAATGCAGAATGAAATGTGTTCTAAGCAAGAGGTTTTCTTGGCTATTTTTGCAGTTGATGGAGCAGGATGTGTCTCAGAAAGACACTCTCCCTAATGCCCTCTGATTCTGCAGCAAAGGCATCATTTGGTTTGAGGTCCTTGTATCAAGTGTTGCTCTGTGCCCCACAAACCATTTCTGGGATATTTTTGTCTTCAAAAACTGTTGCTATTGCAGAAAGTGAGCCAGAAAACACATATATTGTGTTGTCCTGGGCAAGAGATGTTATTTTTGTTCTTTCTTCTTTGGTTTGTCTTCCTTTGAAAACAGAATTAACTTGGGCTAATGGAACACGTTGTTTGTGTGCAGAAAAGAATGCTCTGAAGGGATTGGGAACTACAGCTCTTGTCAGGATCCTGTATTTTCGCTGATGTAGCACAAGAAGTCCTGGACACAGAATAGTTTTCCCAAGGTGGTTCCTAAGATAGGCCATGATGCCATGAAACTTGGTCACCATCTTCTTAGGATGGGGAGTTCTGCATTTCCCTGCTCAATGCTCTGCTTCTGCCCACAAGGAGATATTGTAGGCTGCTCTTGTTGGGATGAAACTGGTGCTGAAGTCAGGAGTCCTTGAGGCAATCATCTTTACATGGAAATATGAAGGAATATGCATTTAGAGCAGGAGAGAAACCCCACAACCTAAAACATCTCCAAACCTTTCCTACATAAACACAGCTCAGACACTTGTGTCTGCTTCCCCACAAGACACACATCGTTGTGTGTGACTTTTCTTCTCTGCCCCTTTTCTCACTCCTTCTCCCAATTAAAACAGGAATCCTGCACCTTCCTTCCCCTTCTCAAAGCATTCACACTCAGGGCAGCTTTCCATTTCCTTTCTGTTTTCAGTAGATGCATGCACTAAACTGCAGCTATTTTATCGAGGGCTAACAGTTAGAAACCTCTTGGTTTCAGTGTGCTTTATCCCAACGTACAGTAAGAGTCTGACCTTCCCATTCGAGATGGCTCTGCTTTACATGCAAGAAATGTCCCCAGGATGCTGCTTTACCCTCTGGCACGCGTGCCTCTCTACGGGCATTATCAAAGCACTAGCTATCATTGCTGTGCTGCTCTAGCACAGCTCCTCCTAATAATAATATTTTTCTCATCTTAACATGAACAACCATGACTAAGTACCCAGCAGGTCAGTCGGGAATAATCAGGTTTCTGCCTGCATTTTTCAAACACAGCAAGGCCTGGAAGGCATCTCTGGGTCTCTGCATCACACACCCGGGCTGTGGGGGAATTGCCATTAATGGCTGGGGACGTGTCTTGGCTTTTCTCTTAATCTCTTATCACAAGATTAGCTAATGTCTGCGAAGCCCAGGAGGATTAGGTAATGATAAGGGATCATCAAGAGAGATGGAAAGATAAGCATTGTTCTCTTAAGAAACCAGCCTGGTTGCTTCCAAGAAGATAATTATCATCTGTTGCTCTCCGCTCTCTCGCACAGGTCCCCGTCCCAGAGGCCCTTTGAGCTTCCACTGACATCCTCCCACTTGTGATGGGGCACAGCAAAGCAGTACCAGGGGACTCAGTGCCTGGTTCTCTGCATCCCTGCAGAGACCTGTAGTCTCACACCTCATGAGTATGTGCAGGTAATGTCCCGTCTGCTCAGCCTGGGTCACTCGGGCTTTGCAGTCTGTCTCCAGGATCCCAAGTACCACCTGGGGTTGGAGATCATCTTCCTCGTGTAGTTGGGATCGTCAGCCCCACTGGTAAAAAGGGGGATGGAAAAGCCACCTCTCTTTTTCCCCACTCCACAAAGCGCTGGAAGAGCAAAGCAACCATCCTGCTGAATGTGTGTGTCTCAGCACACGGAGGAGCTGGGCAGTCAGAGACATTCCTTTCCATCAGCTGCTCATAACCTGTCTCAGCTGAGACACAGTCGCCCACAGTATGTGCACATTCCCAGCTGTTCCAGTGGAAAATGAGACCGATTCCTCTAATCCACCTCTCCCCATGACTGTGTCTCAGTGCTCCCTGGGGCAATTATTTCTTCAGAGTTGATGTTTTGGTGAAAAATAGTTCATATCTCTGTAAAGCAAGTGCCAGGTCTCCAGCAGAGCAGGGAAGGGCAGGAACAGCCATCGTAATACTGCTGGTGGTTTTTGAACTGAGGAATTGGAAATGGGTTCAGTTCTTCATGTTTTGGTGGTTGTGGCAGAAGCCACGAGGGAGGTGTTGGAGAAGAACTGGCTCCCAAACCACACAGTCTTGAGGGCAGTGTCAGATCTGTGCTGTCCCCTCTTTCAGAGTGGACTGGGGACTCCAGTACATGGGGAGATGGAAGCCAGTCCTGCTCACCAGTTAGCAGCCCCTGGTTCTCCTTCCTGTGCTCCTTAAAAACATGGTTATCTTGGACTTACACCTCGAGAGGCTCTGTTTGTGCTACTGACTATCCATTTCATTATCTACTTGTAATTGTTTTGTCTTCCCTGATCTTTTGTTCACCTGTGATGAGTGTACAATCAGTTCTGCTCTCCTCTGACATGAGTTACATGCCTTTTGAACCCAAACTGATTAAACTCACTCCCTTCTTCAAGTAAATTGGTTCCCATAGAGCTGTCCACTGGTGTGACTCCATTCACTGTCTGAATTACATCTTCCCAGCTGACAGATGGATTGCTTGAGGGTTTTGTGGTCGTTGTGCTAGCCTTAGAATTTTGGGGATGATTATATTCTCAACCTGGCCAGCTTGCTTTTGTTGTTTTTCTGAGACTTTTCTTTTTCTATTCTAAACCCTAGTGACTGATGCCCAACCTTCAGCCTGACTGTTCTTATCCTACTGGAGCCCGCAGCTGCAAGGGAATATTACTGTTATCTATGAGTTGAGTCACACTTTTGGGACCCCTTCCCTGGTTGATGTTACTTAGTGTGAGGACCTGCTCCCAACCTTACACTGCCTTTCTGTGAGAAATGGATGCCTGAGCAGTTGAAACCTGCTGGGCCTGCACTATTGCATTGGATAGTTTTTATTTTGTAGGTAAGTCCACATAGATGGGTGCAAAACATTGTGGATTTGAAGGCTGAAGCTTGAGAGACAGTGCTATGAGGAGGAAGGTGACCACAGACAAGGTGAGGGCAATGCCATGCTTCATCCTATGGTCATCCTGTGTCCCATGCAGCCTGGCATCCCTTCTCTGGTACCCTCTGCAATGGCAGGGATGACAACTCATCTGTGCACAGCTCAACAGGGGGGGATAAACTCTGCTTCCTTGTTTTCAAATGCTTCTGCAGCTCTTGCCTGGCTAGTGAAAATACTTGGAAAGTTGGCTAGTAACTATGTTAATTGGCTAGTACCTATGGTATTTATTTGAATACCAATTTGATGAGAAATCAATAAAAATACTCAATATGAAACTGAATAATGAAGCAGTAGTAGAATTAGTGACACATTTTTAGCAGAAAGAAATACTTTTTTATTACTTAAACCAAGCTTAAATTAACAACTGCAGATAATGATTCCCCAGAGCTAGATAAGGGGTTAAGGATCATTGCTCTCAGTGATGACAGGCTACTCACTGCAGCGGGTGAGTTATGCTTTGAGGTTAAGGTTTATAGCTCAGATATATTGTCTCCAAGTGAGTGCAACTTGGTTGACTGGCAAGCCAAATGACTCACAAATTGACCTGAAGAATAGCATCCCCCTCCCAGCCTCCACTGGATAAATGATGTTTGGAAACCACTACTTCTGTGACAAATTATAAGATTCATCTTATTTGAAGGAGAAGTGGAAAAGATGAGTGTAATCTGTAGACAAAGGATCTTGTGTCCCAAGAGTTTGGCAGAGAGGCTGAGCACTGATGTCAGTTAAAAGGCTGCTGTTGCTCCTTATGGCTTTGGGAAGTGATGAGGCTGACACCTATTTAGGAAAGACATGGGTCTGGAGCATGTGGCATCATGCCACAAAGTCCATGATGATGGGAAGAGGCTTAGGGTGTCCCTGTTTCTTACAGATCCATCCCCGAGGGCACACATTGCACCCTGCGTTGATGTGGATGTGTGTAAAGTGGAATTGTGGGACTGATCTGCCTGAACATCAACCCACCTTTGAAAAGCTCACTTTTCTTTTAAGCTGATCTATTTTCTAAGTCCATTTCTCAGCCACTTCACACACCTGGTGGAGGCACCGTGGCAGGAGGACAGGGCTGAAGAGGACGGCGGTGACGCAGTCACCTGAAATTGCCACTGAAGGTTTCATCGAGCGAAACCACAGCCCAGTTCTCTTATTGCCTTGAGCTCAGCTGAATATGCATTGGACCAGAGTGATGCTACCCACCACTTTTCAGTGGGCTCGGTGTTAATGGATTAGACATGCACTTAGATTAGAAGGTGGGTTTCAGTGGAGTTCTGCTTCACTAGCAGCTTTGCAAGGCAAGATGAGAGTCAGTTTGTGATGAAAAGCTAAAAATATCAAACAGCTCTGGCAAAGTGACAGTGGCCCTTTATTGCAAACACTGTCATGCCCTTTGTGGAGACATTTATCCCAGCACTGAGTGCCTGTGGCCAGCCTGGTACAGGTGCCAGAGCCCGGCTGCAGGGTACCAGAAAATCAGTCACATTTTCATCCAGATGCCACCGAGGGGAAGCTTCTTTCATGTTTCCGACATATGTAATGGTGTCTGAGCTTAAAATAAACCTACTAAAGGCTCAGCTTCACCTTGGATTGCAGCTCCTCTGTAATCATTTACGCTGTTAAAAGTGGTGTAATTCACATTTCATTTGTGCCCACGACATGGAACATGCAGCAGCAGGGGAACGTGGCCTCTTTTCTCGCTGGAACCTTTAAGGTTTCCAGCTCTGAGTGTCATTGGACACTATTACAGTGTTTTATGAGTCTTGTTTGCCTCTACTAAGAAGAACAAAAAGTAGTTCTTAACTCAAGCTAAAATAGCAGTGAAAACAAAGCAATTTGCATTGTGGGTTGCATTTGTAGTGGTAATTAAAGCAGCCTGGTTTGCTGTGAGTGTGGGGTTGATGTACCCCAACGAGATCGTGTGTGCAGCCACAGGAACAACTGGGACACCCAACCTGGGATTTCTGGTGTGTCACTGGTTTCATCCATGCCCACAGGCTGCACGTTACAGATTGCTTTGCTGGGATGTATTTGTGAAAGGGAACCCTTATCCCTGCTAATATTTATTGGGGTATGTCTTGCTGTAAACATATCCCTATTGAAGCTTCTAGATATAAACGAACTCAGGTAAATCCCGTGCAGACAAGGATATACTGGAGAAACATAGACTAAAGCCTGTCAGATTTATTTTTATTTATGTCGATTTCTACAAACATAAAGCAGCTCTGCTAGACTTTGAAGGAGTTGGAGAGATTCATGCTGTATTCCCCTCTACCCTCAGGAGTTGCATGCAAAGCTACACCCTGGGTTTTGACAGCAGGGATTGAGCCCACAGCCTCAGGTTAAAGCTAAATTATTTGAGCAAGAGAAACAATCCACAGGCTGTGGAAAACAGCTCACAGCTGCCCATATCTGAAATATATAAAGCTTGAGCCAGAGCTTACTGAAGCCAGTGACGTGCTTGACTTTGCTGGCGTTGGCTGCCAGGAGGTGCCCAGTTCCCCTCTCTGAGCTCCACAGGTATCCAGGGAAAAGGGGCTGCTCCAGACACAAGTGCATAAGGCTCATCCACGGTTGGATGCCTAAAGCAGAACTCTCACTCTGTTCCATCTCAAGCAAACAATCAATCCTCATCCTCCTTCCATCCTCTGCTTCAGGACATGGAAGAGGAGGTGGCTGTTCCAATAACACATATTTCCAGTCTGTTTTTTAATGCACCAAAGTAATTCCATTTTATTGAAAGTCTACCGGAGTTGTTTCCAGCCCATCAGGCTGATGGTGGTGATTTATTGGTGAGATATGGAACTATTTTTGACATATCAACTTGAAGTAAAACGGTCAGGAGTGGTTGTTTCTCAGTCAGGTCCAAGTGGGTACGGAGTGGCCCATGGCATCTCCTGGGGCACTCAGTGCTGGGGGACCTCTGGTCTTGGAAGGGGTTCTAAAGGGGTGCAGAGGAGCTGGAGGGTGCTGGGTGAGCAGGCAGGGTTCCAGGGTAGGTGCTGGGAGCAGGAGCTGAAGGTCTCTGTTCACTGGCTGGCACCCACTTTGCCTCTCCCTTGAATCCTGTGGCTAATGCTTTCTTAATTTGCTCATCTGTAAAGTACTTAACATCCATCCACTGAATTATGGTTTAATTGTCCGGGCTTCCCTGATAATGCTGATCGCTGACATAAGGCTTCGTATAAATGTTGATTTCTTGGTTGCCTGTAATTGTGTTAATTACGCTCCGTAGCTGTAGGACATTGGCTGTGCCTTTGGGCAGGAGGATTATTGTAGGTGGCACTTCATGGCTTCAAAATCTGAGTTAACGCAAACAGGTGGTGTTCCTACCATTGCCAGAGCTGGGGAAATCGAGATGGGGGACATGAAAGTTAAGGGTTGTGGTCACAGATGATTTGGGAAGAGGGCTCTGGACCTGCAGAAGCTCAGAGCAGCCCCACATTCAAATTAAGTGTTTTGTCTCCCAACCTGTGCCAGCAGGATTCCAAATCCTGCGGCTGAGGGGAGGCACCCCTCCGGGGACACGTGGAGAAAATGCCACCCAGAGTACTTGGGGGTAAAAATCTGTAGGAAAGACTCATTTTTCTGCACCTCCTTCAGGTCAGGCATCTGCAGACAGCTCAGGAAACCTGTGTCTGTGTCTCTGGGGCTGAGCTGGTGTTGTCATGTCTGACACTAATGAAGAGGGGACATGTTTCTCCATTAGAAGTTTACCGATAGTGAAGTGATTTCCGCTTTGCTGGTAGTTCCAGGTCCCCTGTGGTTAAGCGAGGACTTTGGAGGTTAAAGCCTGTCAGGTCCAGATCAAGGTCAGGAAACCTGCTTTTGATTCTAAAGATTTTAATTAACTTTGCACCACATAGAACCTGGGCATGCTTGAAAAGAAATATAGATAAACTTTACATTTAAATATTTGAATAGTGTCTATATCTTATGGTGGCCGTAAAAAAAAGCCCTGTTCAAGCAGGCTGCAGGAAGAGAGAAGATTTGCATAGCAGAATAATTGGTTTTGCAAAGAAATCTGGTTCTTGAAATTTGTAGATTAGCAATAATATGTCTCCAGATGAGAAGGAAAGGTCATGGATGAATAAAGCAACAATTAAACTTTCAGGAGATTATTAAACTAAACACAAACCTGGCTAAATGCGTATGAGAGAATGTCAATAAAGGACAGGAGTGGCCTGTCAGGACTTGTGAGCCTCCAGGATATTAATGTTACTTGGAGATCTTTTCTTCCAATGCAGCTGCTCTTCTTGAAGTAACAGCCTTTGCAGATTCCTCCCTAATCTGGACAATCCATTAAATAACCCAGTTAATTTAAGCCATTTAAATCCAATAAGGCTGCTATGTAATGCTATAAAACTCTAAACAAAATCCTTGGAGTATTACCACGTTAACTCTTGCGTTGCAGGCTCCGTCCACGCCTGACGCTGGCCGAGTAGGTGCCTCGTGGGAAAACCAGAAGGTCACAGCACGGCTCACGCTGGGGAGAGGGAATACTGAGGTTGTAGAAATGTGGGGTTTGTTCTGAATCTGAAGAAAAAAGCAGAAAAAGTAGTGTTTTCCAAATGGGCCATGAAATAGATCTTTTATGACAAGGAAAATGAAGGTTGTGGGGAATTTTCATTTCAAAGTACTGAAAAGATGTGTCCAGAGCACTCAACTTTTGTTTGGGGCTTACAGAAAGGTCTTAAAATCAAATGTTCTAGAAATGAAAGACTTCTTTTCATGCTAATTTCTGCAAAAGAGCTTTCAAAAAAGAAAAGGAAAAAAAAATTGTTTCTTTGGGTAAGCAATTAAAAAGGCCCAAACAGTTTGTGGAAAATACCCTACGTTCCTCTTCTCTGGGACACCTCTGCTAATGGAAAGCTCAGGAGGCACAAGATTGTGCTCCAGGCACCAGCTGCAGCTTGTGAATCCTGACCTGAGCTTCCTCACACAGATGGCTCTGAAGGAAGCAGCTGCATGTGGTGACCAGGGGGAGGACCATGCCCACCTTCTCCTGCAGGGACGGTTGGACTGGATGATCTCTAGGCATCCCTTCCAACTCTGACAATTCCATGATCCCATGACACAAAACGTGCCACCACACACACCCCTTTGGGTGTTCGTGGAGGAGTCCCATATGACAGACATGAGCCACATCGCGTTGTGGGGGGCTAGAAGGTGTTCAGATATCACCTTGAGGAGGGCAGGGGAAGGAGTTAGATGGAGCAATAACTCTCTGTAATGCAGTGCTCCTCTTTTCTAGCTCTGAGGGCGTTTTACGAAGGCAGACGGTGTCGGTATCCTTGTTTTACAAGGGGCACTGAAAAGAGGCATAAATTTCTCCAAGGCCACACAGCCTCTAGTGTCAGAGCAAGGGTGAGGGCCTGGGCCACCCAGCCCTTCACTGTGCCTGGTGGCCACACTGCCCTGGGCATGCTCTTGACATTAGCGTTACTGCCCGAGCAAAGGACTGCAAAACCCCCACGGACTCAGCCTGTGAAATAACATGATTTCTCTTCTTTAATTACACTCTCTCAAATCAGCGGGGAATGCCTCCCCCTGTTCCTCCGGACAGGAGCATGACCACGTGCAGGCTTGTTCAGGGCATTTCATTCCTTGAGATGATTCATTTATATGTAAAATCATATTAGCCTTTATTGGCTCTCTCCACAGACCCTCCCAGCACAGACAGATCTAAACCTTGAAGTGCCATTAATCTTTGGTGCGCTCTGCCCGCTCTCTTGCATGGTACTTTGTGGCTGGTGACCTTCAACAGAGGATTTTTGTTGTACTTTTTTTCCCCAGGAGCTCTGGCAACACCTGCAGCAGCTGGCACTAATCTTCCTGGAGTGGGAAGGAAAGGGAGGGGGGGGGTCAGGACTCGTTCACCTGTATTGACAGCTGAACACCAAAGCTTTTCTTTTTGCAGGAGATAATCGCTGAGAAAAGACCAAGTCCTGGGGTATCGGGGAGGATCAGGAAAATTCCTGCTGAAGTTGTTGTTGTCTGAGCCCAGCGATGGACACGTTGAGGCAGCCTGTGATGGTCGTGTTTATATGGTGCCTGGCACAGGGAGGGGGCACCTCTGCCCAAGGATCAGAGGCACCATAACCGGTGAAAAGATGATAAGGTGAGGCTGAGGCCTGGATTTAGGAGAAGGCAGCTGGAAACTCAGTCACAGAATCATAGAATGGTTTGGGTTGGAAGGGACCTTAAAGATCACCAAGTTCCAACCCCCCTGCCCTGGACAGGGACACTTCCCACCACACCAGGTTGCTCCAAGCCCCCCAGGGATGGGGCAGCCACAGCTTCTCTGGCCAACCTGGGCCAGGCTCTCACCACCCTCACACCAAACAAGCTCTGCCCCCCATCTCAATCTCCCCTCTTACAGTGTCAAACCGTTCCCCCTCCTCCTAGGACTCCCCTCCCTGATCCAAAGTCCCTCCCCAGCTTTCCTGGAGCCTCTTGAGGGACTGGAAGGGGCTCTAAGGTCTCCCCGGAGCCTTCTCTTCTTCAGGCTGAACCCCCCCAACTCTCTCAGCCTGTCCCCACAGCAGAGGGGCTCCAGCCCTTGGATGATCTTCATGGCCTCCTCTGACCCCACTCCAACATTCTCCTGCAGACTTATGACTCGAGGCTCACATGTTGGTACAAATCAAGCCAAATTCAGGTATGTTAATAAGTGATTGGATTCATGTGATTGTCTTCTTTGAAAGACACACTGGCACATGCCATAGTTCTCCCAAGGTTAAAGACACCATTTTGAGCTCTGGTGGAGCTGAAGGCAGCTCTTGGAGACAGCAGGGTGCTGGAGCGTAGGCAGCTCAGGAAGGAAAACCAAAGCAGATCTTGGAGTGTCTTGTCCTCAGTGGCTCAGGGAAAACCTGCTTGCACCCCTCTGCAGTGGTGTCTCTAGTGTGTAGTAAGGGTTGAGCTGATGCTTCAGGTTTCCTCTTCATTGCCATGTCTGCCAACCTTGATCAAATTTGTATTTTATTTCTTGGGATTTAGCCTCTTTGAGACCTCAGGTTAGGCTTGAATTGGCCAGTGAGTTCAAAGGTACAGGGGAACAAGGAAAAAGCAAAGGATGTAGATGCACACTCTGATCCACCTAGACCTAGTTTGATGGGAGACCAGCCTAAAAATAAATCTATTTGGTAATTCGCTGGCTGCGTGGAGAACAGGTGATGAGTTGGAAACTTGCTGTTTTGGAAGGAGGGAAGTTGTGTCGTTGCTGCTCATGTCAAACCACATCACATCTCCCCCCCGGCCTCGTGCTGACACCAGAGCAGCACAGGGCACTCGAGAACCCGTGTTGTTCTGCCAGACATGTCCTGCCTCCCCACTCCTGCCCTCATCGATCGTGTCTTTGTGGGCCTGACTCAGGTTTACTGCGTCACATGGAACCTTTGCAGATGCCAGAGCCCTGGCACTGCTTGCAGAGAGGAGCACGCTGTCTGCCTGAATTAACTTCAAGCCCTTGCAGCTCTCCCTTTTACTCAGGCAGGATTGATCTTCTGTAGGGGGTGCCGTGGGAAGCAGGAATAGATGCTCAAGTCTTTTATCATGTGCACCCAAGGAGAGCACGAGTCACACTCGGAAATCAATGGTGTTACACCAGACTTACATTACCATTGCCAGGAACAGTAGCTGGCCTCCATATTAAAGACACTTCAGAAGGAGACACTGCAGTTTTGCAGAGAGAGAGGTGAGGTTGTGAGGAATTATCCTGTGTGGGAGAGGGAAATGTTCCTCTAATAATTCACTTCCTAGCTCTTACAGAGACAGAAATCTCCATCCTGCCTGAAGAGCTCCTGGAGGAGCAGTCTTGTGAATCAAAATTGTTCCTTATTTATTTTCTCCCTTTCTTAAACTGCAGTGGATCTGCAGCCCTTCATCTTTAGTCTTTCCACTGTCTATCAGGCTGCAGAATCTGTAGAAAAACAGGGATTATTTTTTTTCCCCTCAGTCTTTGGGTGAGAGCCATCAAAAAGTAAACGAGGCAGAGCTGGTGACACAGAAGACATCAGCACTTGCTTGGAAGGTGCATTGGAGCAGCACTCTGGTGAGGAGCAGGAGATTTGGTGGTGAAAGCGTGGCGTTCCTAATCCCTGAAGTCTATCTGGGGTCCACACACAGCCCCAAAAATCAGAGGCTGCTTTTAGAAATGTTTGTGTGTGAATCATGGCCTGTTACTGTATGTTACTCTGCATCAGCTGTGAAACCATAAGGAGGTTTTCATAACCATCATTAGGAATTTGCTTTAGGAAAAATATATTGGGAGTCACTGTGGCTTGTTAGATAGCCAGACTGTGAGACAGCTGGGCTGAAGGCAGCATGGAAATTGCTCTTCTGGCTAAGGACTACAGCTGAGTGATAAATTTCTAATTTGTTTCATGGCTTTAACTGGAGGAAACTGGAGAGTGATGTATTTGGGGGGAGGCCACCTGAAACAAAGTATTTTTCCATTATCCCTTGCCAAAGTAGAAGTAGAAGTAATTGTCCTCAAAGAGTTGTATTTCTTCCACACCAAAGCAAAACTTTCTGTTGGTTTCTTGGATGCGTTTACTCTGTTATTACAGTTCTACACAAAATGCCTTTTTTTCAAAGTGAAGCATTGAGAAGATTTTGTTCTGGCTTCTGCAGAAGAGGAATTTTCCCATACTGCCATTTTGACCCAAGTGCACGAGCAGTTTTTGCTGACCTGTCACCCAAACTGCATTTTTTTACAGTAAGTAGGAAAAAAACCACCCAGTCTCAAAGGGATTAAAGGTTTGGCCAAGACTGAACAATTGCTCTATCCTAACACAGGGTGGGAGATGCTGTCAGAGATCTTCCCATTCTTTCTTTGGCTTAGAGTCTTCCCTTTTGTTGTATTTTGTTTTCTTGTTTGTACCTGGGTATGAAAGCAGTGCCAGATCCATGGTGGGGCATTTGTCATAGACATAGAGCCTAATAAGGAGCAAAGTAACAATGTCCCTCTCCCTGCCCTGTGTGTAATATTCCCTGGTGCCCCCTGGAGCTCCTGAAAATTGTAGGAATTTAGCCAGCCTTTTCTGAGGCTGGGGAGCATGTGGTGCCATCAGGGAGATGCTTTTGGGCTGGTTTCAGTGAATTGGGGCAGTCTTTCCGTGTCATGGCTGGTGGAAAATGTGCCAGTGCCCATCACTGGGTTCCTCCTTACCTTACTACTTCTTTTTTACTTTTGCAAAAGCCCACAGCTGTGACCCAGAGAGTTTCGCCTGGATGTTAGTGACAGCAGAAGGGCTGGAGCACACATTGCTTCTGCTGGAGGGAGCAGAGTGGTAGTGGGTGACAAGCCTTTGAAGGGCATAACAGCTTTCCAGGGAAGTGGGTATCAGGGCTCTGGATCACTGCTGTTGTTTCAGGTGCTCCCTTGCACATTAGCAGGGACCAGGAACACGCAGGTGAGCCCAGGAGCCCGGGTTGCCTCTATCGCCAAGGAGAGCTCGAAGGCTAGGATCATTGTCTAATTAGCCCATGCAATGCTTAGGAAGGTTATTTTTATCTCAAGCCCTTAAGAACATACATAATCGTTCCACCTTAATTCTTTCAAAACTTGGTCTCTATGGAAACCCTAATATAAACGACTGCTCCTTTCATTTCTGTACATCTGAGACGTGTTGCAGGCTCCCTCTGTGTGTGCGTGTGGCCATACGTGTGTATACACACACGCACAGGCTGATCTGTATTCTTTGCTGCTGGTCCTCCTCTCCACCCTTCAGATAATAGCACTTGGGGTTTATTTCTTCTGAGCACTGAGTGTTTACATCTGCAAACCTCTAAGGAGTCTTTGTCTCCAAACGGGAGGGAGGTGGGGAGGGAAGACAGAAATCTTTGTGATGCTCGATGTTCACACCGCTCTTGGAGGATTTGGGGCAGATGCCTGTAGGATGCTGCTTGTGGCTTTCAGACCCATGTAAATTGGGTTTAGGGTGTGGAAAAGCCACTTTTCTAATAACCCTCTCATATTCAAGAGCAGTTGTTACTGGTTTCTCTAGATTTCTCTTGTGAACACAAGAGGGCCGTGTTTGGTGGGAAAAAAAAAAAAAAAAGGCTGACAGCAGCTTTGCAAAGAGAAAAGGAAGAGGCTGCGTGGAAGAAACAAGCTGGGTGAGCTGTGTGGCTCTGCCCCGAGTTTAACTGCGTGTGGCTCAGAGACCTTCGGGCTGGGGGGAGGATTCAGAGCCTGACTCTGATGATTACCTGCATCTCAGTCGCATCAGCTTCAGCCCCTGCTTCCCTTCTGCTGTTTCGCCCCTCTGTTAGTCCCATCCCTGGGGTAGATGAACACTTCTCAGGTTTATCCTCCCAGCACTAAGGGATGTCATTTTCATTCTCTACAGTGGGAAGCTGAAGCACAGACGGGTTAGAGTTCTGATCCGCTAAAGGACACTGTGCTTCAAAATTAGCCTTAGCACATCATTTTTAAGCAGCTGCCTTGGGGATAGTAATCTACAAAAGGACTGAAGAAGTGCCTTAGCTCTCATGATCACGCTGTGGGAGGATTTTCCTCTCTGTTCCAGGAAAACCTCCGCTTCTTGTAGGTACCTGCCTGGTCTCTGGGCTTGGGACAGCTGTGATGTATCAGGGCTATGGCTAACGCGTGGGAGGGGTGTTCAGCAGGCTGGGTAAGTGGCAGATGGGCTCTGTAAGCTGGGCCAGCTGCAGCCACCCCGCGGGCAAGCAGCTGTGCAGCCACTTCTACACGGTGTAACCAGGATCATCAGTAATGCACCAGGAGAGCACCAGCCCCAGGTGGCCCAGCCACCCTCTCCTCTCCCCTAAATCTCTGCCTGCTGCTAGGCTGGACATAGGCAGTGACTGCTGTGAACTCTTGGATTTGTTACTCTGATTCCCTGTGCCTTCTGGAGCACTCTCTACTTCCTTCTACATGCTAATATGAAGGGATATAATGGGGGTAACAGAGCTTCCCCCTCCACTCCCTCACTTGTTAATGCTCATAAAACACATCCTTTAATGCACTGGGTGGTGCTGCTGAGAAGGCAGTGGGGCTGAGACCTGAATGCCTTTGAGCAGTGGCATAGGTTATTGTTCTCCAAGGATGGCTGTCTTTTTTTTCTAAGAACTCTTCTTCTAAACACTTAGCTAATTCCCTGCCTCTCCCTTGTTCTTCCATCCCAGCTGAATGGCTGCAAGGCATTGAGGGGGCTGCTGGCTCCTTCACGGACTTCATTGTTGCAGTCTCCTCTTTGGAGAAGATTCAGAGCTGCTCCAGCAATTTTAGCTCTGCCCTCAATTCAGCGTCCCGTTTGCTGTCAAGTCCATAAGGACCTGGCTACCACCACCCCCAGAAGGATTGCAGCGAGGAGTCTGGCCCGTTCCCGCAGTCAGAGGAGGAGGTTCGTTTGCATGCTCAGTATAAAAGGCAATTTCATTAGTTTGCAGCCCTGGCTGAGAACCAGAGCTGGCACCAGAGATTGTTTTTATGAATAACACCCTGGAAAAATAGAACTGGTAGCAGCTTGGGTGGGATATATATTTAATTCGTCCCCTTTCATTCCTGGATTGGCAAAGTGGCAGGTTGCAGAGTGGTTGCCTGTCTCTCACTGGGTGTGCTGTGAGTCACACCAGAGCTCAGGGTGCCTGGCACAGGACCGGGGCTGTGGTCCTGTGCTCTGTCTGTCCTTCGAGTCACCAGCTGGCACGGGGACAGGGCTGAGAGTTTTCATATTGCATTCACTGTGGGCTCCTGGCACACCAGGCGCTTGCTGACCAGGGCTTAGTGAGAAAGACTAGAAAATGAGAGATCTTTAAGAAACAGATAAGACTGGATCAGCTTCAAATTGCTTTTGCTTAATCCACTGGGCTGAAGTCTGTTGGTTCTTCCTGCAAAGCCCTACAGAGCTCGGAGCTGTTTGTGAGCAGGCAGCGTTTGGTCTTCTACACAGTTAATGAGAAACTGGAATCACAAGGCTGAAGTCTTCGTGGAGACATTCAGCATCTCAGCATAAACTGTCAGGCTGTGTGAAGAAATTCTGGTTTGTACCTACCTTGGGGGTATCTGAGCAGCAGAATTCACTACTTAAAGTTCATTTTCTGTTGTGAGCACAAATGCTGCTGTTCTCTCCTGCACAGAAGCACAGCAGAGGTTAAACTTTGTAGGTTGAGCAGGTAGTCTCTTCCTCGGCTCCTGCTGCTGCAGCAGGCTCAGTTTCTCAGGCTGAATGAACTTTTCCAAGCTGCCAGAGTAATTTAGGAGCTCACAGGCAAGTTCATAGAGTGCAGCAAGCTGTGCACCATCTCCTGTGCAGCTGTGCTGCAAGGCAGGGTAAGATAGCTGAGGTTTCAAACCAGTCAGGCGTAGCTTCAGGGCTGCCAGACTGGGGCTCTGGCCTAGAAAAGGGGGGCACACAGCATGACTCTTTGCTCTGGCTACATCAACGTGCCCTGATCTCACAAAAGCCCCCTCAACCACAGCAGGATTTTTCATAATGGTCTCTAGTGGGATAAGAGCTCTCACTGAATCTGGCTGGAAGATTTTTCCTCCAAGAACCTTATTCTGAGTGAGAAAAATGCTGTGTGCTGTTCTCCGTGGGGGTGAAGGCAAGATTTCTTAATATGATCTTAAAATTAGAAGAGGGGAAATTAAGGCAAAAAATGTGGAAAACTTCCCACAGAATACAGCAGGGTTGGGCCCCACAACCTTGAGGGTGTTGTTCAGGCTTATTTGAGCGTCTCTTCTGTCCCAGGGGTTTATGGAGCAAGGCTTTACCTGTTTACAGAGATGAAGCTCTTCCCAAGGTGACTCATTCACCTTGAATTGGAGAGAACTCTCCTTATTGCTCTGCTGGAGAAACATGTAAAGACCAGTGGCCTTCCCTTAACCGTCGAGATGATATCACTCGCTAGAAACAGCATCCAATTTCCTGATCCTTTGTTTGAACAACAAACAAATAAGATACGAGCTCTGCAGCTACAGGCACATCTTCTTCATAAATATCAAGAGGCACGAGGCTCTCGCTTTAAACACCTAACTCTAAATAATGCCTCGAGCCAGAGTTGTTACCCGCTACCTTGAATACAGCCCCACTCCATCAGCAGGTTAAAATAATAACAAATAAAACACGGAATTATAGCTGTGCAATACTCGAAAATGAGCCTGTCACTTTGCGTCTGGGTTGGAAATCAATCACCAAGTCTTCGAATCGGGTTCTGCTATTAAGGGCTGGAAGCGGGAAAGATTAAAGACATGTCCATGAGTGTCTCCTTCTGCAGGTATGCTGATCTGCTGCAGTTTTACCCTTTTTTCTTTCTTTAGCTGTGGTTTCTGTCATTGTCTTCCAAGTTGGGGTCCTTTTTGGCATTTATTCTTAACCATTACGTGTTAAAAGGATTTCACAGATGGGCAGGGAAGAGAAGATGGCATTGATCTGACCATGTGTAGGTGGTATAAGAGGTGGGAGTCCTGTTCTCCTTCGCAGGCAAGAGCTGGAGGAGGTAACATCAAAGCCCCAAAGCTTGTAGCACCCTTTCTATTGCCTGCGATTCCAATGCCTGCATCCCTTCGGCCAAATTCTTTTGGACTTTAGAGCCAGGTCTACAAAAAGTTTTCTGGCGAGCAGGAAGCATGGCCAGAGCAGTGCTGTGTCTAGGATACAGCGATCCCTTGGCATCCTGAAATCCATGCCCCAAACCCTGACTTTCTGCAGCACTGTCAGTGCATCCCTGTAAAATTCTTCCAGATTTCTTCCTTGCCTGGGAACACATCTTGTTTTTCTGTCGGTTTCTGACACGGGCCCATGGGAAAGGAGTTACACTTGCAGGGATCCAGCACCTCACTGGCAACTGTTCATCTCAGTCCCATCCAGCACCATTTCTTCTTAACTTTCTTCTTCTGCCTGCTTAAAAATGGCTTCTCCCCTCTGCTCCCATCGTCCTGTGGCTGCTACAGCAGAGGAAGGGGGTGGGTTGATACGAGCAAGGGGCCGAAGGGGCTCCCATCCCCGTGACCGACGGCAATTCCAGCAGCACACGCTAGAAACGGAGCCAGGGCTGTGCACGCCTCAACAGGTTTCTCCATTTAAATATCTTTTAAGCTCAGAGACTGGAGTGCTTTCTGCCTTTACCTCTTCCCCCCCCTTTCTTCCCCATTCGGGTGCTTTGAAAGAGTTTTGTTTTAACTAAACAGCATCTTACATTTCATGCAGAACCATTATGTATCGTGCGTTTGTTTTCCCTCCACCGTGACAGACTCTGACATTATTTTGATGGGAAGATTTCTCAGCATTTTGAAACGATGTTCAGTCTTCTCTTGCTTGGGGTTGCTTTTTAACTCTCTGAATTTCAGCAGCCCTTTTGCAACTCCTGGGGGAATCTGCTGAAATCTGAGGGGCTCCAGGGACCAATTCCCTATTTGTCTTCACTCACCAGCCTGCAAACTGCCTGCGAGATTTTGTCCACCCTGGGAAATCCTCTCGCATGGTTGTCCTGGATGGATTATTCTGCTGTAGATGTGTTGGATTAGCAGCCTGTGGAGCTGAATTGAGTTTGGAATAAGAGCAAATCTTGGCCATTCAGGCAAATCCTCCTCACAGAGACACAGTTCCTGTCCGCAGCAGATAGGAAGACAGCTGCTTTGCCAAATGCAAGGAAAACATTGACTGTCTTGGCAAAAGGACCCAATATAATTTATTTCTTCATGGCGGGGCAAAGGTGTGTGAGGGGCAGACGGGGGGCTGGTCTGTGCATGCTGGTGGGTGTGGGGGTGCAGGCAGAAGAAGAAGGGCATGTTGTCTCATGTGGGATGAACATAAGGCTGACAGCAAAGTTGGCTTGAGAGTGTCAGTTCAGGGACCACTTTTGGAGCTGGTTTGCAGCCTGATTTCATGCCTGGATGCCTGATTCTGTAGCATTTCCTTTGCAGCAGTTTTTCTCAGTAGCTGAAGTTGCTGAATTGGGTGTGTGGGGGATGACCCCAGGGCACATCCTCCCAAAAAGGCTGTTGCTTGAGCCCCGGTGTTTCTGTGCCCTTCTGCTGCCGTCTGACTTGTGTCACTGTTCTCCAATAGGTCCTGGTTTATGGAGGATGCAGTTGCCCATCAGGGTCTTGAAATCTGTCCCAGTGGACCCCAAAATCAATATGAACCCCAGTCAAGGACTTTTCAGCTTCATCAAGCTGTTGGTTGTCCTGAAGACCTGTTTGGGGAGGCAGGCAGTGTCCTGCGATGTCCTGCAGCCGGCTGCCCTGCCACAAGCTGCAGGAAGGCGAGCATCCTCCCATTTCTGCTGCCATGACCTCCATTCCCTAGACCTTGATTGAGCTCAGTAATTTAATTCTGCCTTCCTGTGGGGTGGGGAAGAAGTAGGGGAAGAAGAGAGGGAAGACAAGGAAGGTGCTTAAAGATCAGTAGCAGTGTTTTGTGCTGGAAATTGGAAGCTTTTCAAAGCCTTCCAAAGAAGCTTAGAGGAGTCCGCAGGTAGGACGTGCTTTTAAATTTCCTGGCATCTCTTAATCGTTAACTGCATCCAAAGGGAATTAAAGAATGTCAATCAACATAAATTATTCTTCATGGGAACATCAGCAGTGTGGGCAGTTTTTATTGTAACTTAAGCAGGAAATTGAAATATCAGCATCGGAGTGTGAAATACGCCATTGCAGTGAACTGTTCTTCATAAAGCAAGAGGAGAAATGTAAAGAAGATTACACACTATTAGTCCCACTAGAATTTTGCTCTTAATCTGCCTTAAATTGAAAAATTGTTTGGAAGAGTTAGCAGCTTTCTCATGCCATAAAACAGAGGGGGTATCACAGGCACGTGTCATCCAAAGAGGATCTCAGAAATGTCAGGACTGGAGGGATATCAGCACAGGGTAGCTGTGGGGGCTCACCCGGTCACCCTCACCATCACAGCACTGCAACATGGTGGTCTCTACTGTGTCCCCGAGGCCCTTTGGGGAGGTAGAACAGCCAACTCAGCACCTTGGGATGCTGTTTTGGGATGGCAGGAGGCAGCGGGCTGGGCTTCCTTGTATCTCACCTCTTCCCCTAGCACCTTACTGGGACATCCCCATTCCTTTCAAGTCTCAGGAGTACATCACATCTCTAGCAAGAAGGTTAATCTTGAGCCCCACTAGGGGTGTTTGGTTCAATTTGAGGCACTCGAATGCACAATTCAATTGAATTCCTAATATTCTGGAAAGGATGGGGGGGAGGAGCTGTCCTTCCATCAGAATGAAAGAAAGATATTTGGTAAATACCCAGGGAAATAAAATTCAAGGAAAACATCTTCCTAGCTCTGGCGGATTGTTTTGTTTCAATTGCACATAATCATTTCACCCGATAATGGTGACAAATTTCATTTGGGCTTCTGATTGTATTAAAATATTAAACACGGAATATAAAATTATAATAAAACGTTAGCATTAATATTTTAATACAATCCAAAGGTTGAAACAAAACATTAAAACTGCAGAGGGAACGGGGGGTGGGGAAGGCAGCTTATAGACAAGGGGGATTTATGCACATCATCAGGTGGGGCTGTCTTCTCTGCATTGCAATTATCTTGACGTGCACTCTCTACCCATCGCCTGAGCGTACGTGCCGCTCGCTTCCCTCTTCATCTGAGAAGCTCCCCCTTCCTTCAGACTTGGGAAGAGACTCGGGCAAGAAGGAGAAAATGTGTCCTCACTATTTTTGTAAATGAATGACTCTTGATCTTTAAGTTCACACCAAAGAGACAGACGCGCACAGAGGCCCTGTGCTCCGGGGCACCGTGAAGAATGTCACTGAGCTTGGAACTCACGGAAGAAGAAATTTCCTTGGAGGGAGAGCATTTATGTCTACAGTATGTCAAGAGGAAAAGGAAAGAGAAAGAAAAGACTCTGGGGGGTAATTTTTATACCATGCATTGAGAGAAGAGACAAACTTTGAAAGCTTCCAACAGTTGTTGATCTGTTCTTGCTGCACAATTCCTGTTACCTTTCTGCTTGGAAGAATATGAATGGTTTCAGAGCAAACGTGGGCATAATGTTATTTACCAGCCCTGGTCTTATTAGGGACATTCATCCTCTTGCTCATAACCTGCTCTTTTATTTTGAGGGAAGCCGGGACGTGGGTGGATGTGCGATGAGATTATCTGCTCTGCCTCAGGTGTTGTCAACACACTCGGGGTTTTGGGATCGCTCCAGTCCGGTGGTTGCACACACAACCAGGATAGGTGTACATTACCCCCCTGGGCCTGTGAGAAATCACAGCTGTATTCCAGAATGCTGAGAGTCACCTGGGGGGCGTTTGATTCCAGTGGGAATTGGGGTCTCAGGAGCCAGGGTTAGGCAGGGACTCAGACAAGGGTTTCATTTTCTTTTGGGCATGGTTTTGCCATTAATAACCGGCTCTGTTGGGCTGTAATGAAATATCCACTGGAGTTCAAAATTATTTGGACTAATTGAACCAATAAGCCTTGAACCTCCCCCTTTAGGTGTCCAGTCCTAACAGCATTAAGCCTTATATTACTGGGTAGAAGATTAATGGGTTGGAGAAGCCTAAAGAAATTTGCCTTTGATGTTTCTTTCAGACACAGAATTTGAGGTCATGTATTTTTCTAATCTTCACTCTCTGCCACCCTTAGCCTGGGTTTCCTGGTGTGGGGCAAGAGCCTGGCAGTTTGGCTGCAACCTGGTTTTGGCCTCTGGTTTGCTCAGAGGAGAGCTCTGGCCACGGAAACGGAGCCTCGTTAAATATGGCCATCGTGCTTGGTGGTGGAGGTTCATGCTGTATTTAACTCCTGCTGAGGAAGAGACTTTGAACAGGGAACTTCTTTTGACCTTTGGTTGGGCCTGTAACACTTTATTCTCCAGCCAGTGTCTGGCGGGTGGATGACTGTCCTGGAAAGACCCAAAGCCTCAAATAAAGCAAGAAGCTTTAAACCTGAGCTCCAGACTCTTCACGGCAGGTTTTGGTGAAGTGATGAGGAGGGACAGGAAGGAGGGACACCTGGAAAACCAGTAGCAGGTAACACTGCATCTCCTACATCCGGTCCAGCCACACTTCTCAGCCTGGACTGGTGCAGTGCCTCTGCTTCCCAGTCAGGCCAGTGCAACTGGTGCCTGCATTGTCCTTCCCTGTAGCCTTCCTCTTCCTCACCTTTGCACATCAGGACTGTGATCCAGTGCAGGGCTTAGGGCATGGTTCATTTCATGCCTGTGGGCTTTGGCAGCCTCAGAGCCATAACAAACAGCAGGGGATTAACGAGAGCTGGGTCAGGGGCTCTTGTTCCCTCCTCCTCATCTGCTGCCACTTGGAAAAATCCAGTCTTCAGGGCTGTCTATTAGAGACTCTTTATCACCAGCCACAGGGGCTGTGTCGGAGTCAGGGAAGGGAGGAGTCACATTATTTCTTGCGTTGGGAAATCATAAAAAGGAAAGGCAGGAGAGATGCAGGAAGCAGAGCTGATTAGAAGAGGTAGCCCAGGCTCTGGCTTTGAACTACTGTCCAATTTTATGGTCTCTCCTTGGACATCTGCTGGTTTCCAGTGCTGGATGGAAAGTGGATGGACTTGTGGAGCAGCGGGCAGAGCCCGTGTAGCTGTTCCACAAAGCAATTATCCTTCTCAAAGCCTTAGAGACTGCAATGGAAGTTCGGAGCACACGACCTTTGTGACTTTTGGGGTCATGCTGTACCACGCAGAACTTCAGAGGAGCAGGGCTGAGGTCCCGCCTAACTCATTTCACATGGAGGGAATCACTTTGTGCAACAGTAAATGGCACCCGATTGTCCCCCTGCTCTGATGCCTCAGGAGCTCGGGAGGAGCAGATCAGTTACAGATAACTGGGATCTCCAGCCCGTTTGTGCCACGACGCCAGAAATCTGCCAGCTTATAATTAGCCTCCATGAATAATTCATTGCAGACACTGCGTCCATCAGATGTGACAGCCGTAATCGTTTTGCCAGCAAAATATGGGGTTTGTCTTATTTATGAAAAGGATTCAGGCAGCAGTTTTTTTAAAGAGAAAAGGGAGGGGTATGTGTGTCCCTGCCTGTATATAAATATATATAGTACATACAAATTTTATAAAAACATATATATATCTCCAGGGACACAGACGTATATGCTTTGCATGCTCGCTCTGTAATAAAAGCTGTTTATATAGCCTGGATCAAACCTATCAGTGATGTAACTGATTAAACCAATTGGATTGCAGCAGGATGAAGGCATATTTTTATCTGCTCTCTTTTACAGTCTAAAAATACCCTGTAATTCTGAATGGAGGTGTTTTTAGGCAGCTGCATTTAGAAATACCTCCAGACCCATATTTTGTTGTTGTTTTTGGAAAGCAGGCAAAAGAGATCAGAGTCTCAGGGCCTTGTTAGGAGCCCTCACACCTCCTGTCTCTTTAAGGCTCCATCACACTCCCTCTCTCTCTGCTTTCATTCTTAAATACGGGATGTGTCCAGGCTTAATTAATTTATAACAATAGCTGATGGTGCTGGGGAATGAATGGGGCTATGAAATATCTGACATGGCAATTAGGGCTGCTATCTCAGCGAGGCCTGATTTTTGCTGGAAGGGAAGTTGCTGTAAACCAAGTCTAATTAATTGCTTTGGGGGAAAAAAGAAAAAAAAAAAAAGATAAAAAGAAGAAAGCCCCCACACAAGTGATCTGGGCCAAAATTCTCTTCCTGCTGTGGTGTAAATCTGGAACAGATCCACTGATTTTTTGCAAGGCTACCTGTTGTATATAACAAAGCCCTGGCAAGCAGGCTAAGGATGATACTGCAGGCATAGGAGCGTGGGGCTGACCTGTTTCCTCAAAAATCAGCCTCCGTTCCTTGCTGCAGATTTTAATTCCAGAGGCCCATGGAGCGTGTTGTGTTCCTCTGCCCGATGAAAAAAGCACTGCCAGGCAGTTCTGCCCTCAGCGTTACAGATGTTCCCAGCTCGCTCGCGGTGCTCTCCTTCCAGTTGTGTCAGGACGATGAAAAATCATCTCCCCATTTTCTCCCCTCCTTCTTTGCAGTTTGCTTTGCTCCCTGCTCCCCGGAGCTGGGCTCTTCAGTCCCTTGGTTGATGCCACTGCTCAGTATAGGGTTGGGGTTGTGCAAACAGGGCTGAAAAATCTGAGAGTGGAAAGGGTTTTACCTGGGGGGGGATACAAACTTTCTCTTCCTCAGCTGATGGGTGCAAGGAATAGAGTGGGTGGTCATATCCTCAAAGGGCAAAACCAATGACTGACTGATGCCAGCCTAGTCTGGGGACCTCTAGACACACATGGTGAGTGCTGTGGTCCTGAGCATCTCACTGCTTTTCCCCTTCTCTTCTCTAGCTCTGTGCCCGGTGCCCTGCAGGACTGGGGAGAGATTACGGAAAGAGATTATTGGGGAGAGAAAGTGGAAGGAGAGAGACTTTGATCAGCTCCTTAGTGCTGGGACCTGGGGGTGGTCAGTATTCAGGAAGGGTCCTGGGACAGCAAGAAGGGGAGTCATTTATTAGCTTTTCATCAGAGTAGACCAAAGCAACCTCTAGACTAAAATGTTTCTCTTTGGGTGGGGGGGGACTATGTAGTTGGGGTGCTCAGAGAGAACATCCAGGAATGCAGGCACCGGGGCTGAGGCTTCTGTGAGTGAGAAGTTGGGGAGAGCTGCTGATGGAGCAGAGCAGGAGCCAGAACACCTGGGTTCTCCCTCACTGTCACCACATTGCCAACATAACCCGGGGAAAATCCACCTGCTCTTGAAGAGCCCAGACCCTCCAGAAACACATTCTGCAGCAACGTCAAAGGATTTGACTCTGGTTCTCAGAAACCACTGGGAAACTGGGCCACTGAAAGCCACAGCCCTGACACAGTGTCCCTGGTTTTGCTGGCCCCAGCCCAGGTTGGTGGATGCTGACTGCATCCTTGCTCACACTCGCTTGCCAGCAGCTTTAAAGCAAGGCATCAGAGGGTGACTTCAGTAATAAACCACTCTGTGGTGACAAACAGCAGCGGGAGAGGCGCTGGCAGAAGGTCACATGTGTTTCCAGTTCCTTTGCCCAGCTCTGCTCAGTGATCCCAGGCAGAGGTGTGACACCACCTGCTAACACACCGCTCGAGATGACTGGTCCAAGTAAAAGTGACAGCTCTTGGCAACACATCACAAGCCTGAAAATTCAAACCAGGTCCTCCAAAATGTTCAGCTAAAAGTCAGCAAGGTGGATTCTGGCTGTTTCCCATCTCTCCAGTTTCACAGAGCGGTGGTGGAAAAGGGCCTGGAACACAACTCCCCATGGTGTCTCCTGCTCTAGTAGGGAACATGGCCATGGCCTGTGGGGATGGAAGGGATGTCTGTCTGTCACAGCAGGCTCTGGAGGGCAGCTCTTGGGCTGTTCCTCTGAAAGGAGCCGATGGTTTCTGCATCAGCTTTGGTGCAGAAACCTATCTCTTCCTTCCTACCTCAAGGGCAATGAGAGACACACAGGTAATCACAGTCCTTGGCTTCCTGCTGTTTTGCAGTGAGTGAGTGTGCCAGGAGGGATATGGGTACAGGGGAACGGCCATGCAGGAGGTGTGACAGGCTGCTGAGGTCCATGGGGGATATGGAGAGGGAGCATGTGAGAGGTGGGACAGGCAACTGCAAGAGTTGTGTCTGCACTAGGGCTTCCACTGTCCCCATTATAGAGAACACAGAGCACTGAGACCCCAGCTGCTTTTTCTTTCTCAGCCAGCACTTAAATGCCAACACAATAACAAACACAATGCATTATTTAAAAGCCACTGTGCTTGACCCTACAAGGAGCTTTTCAATCTCCCGAATGTCAAGGAGAAGGATGTTGCTGTTTCACTGATGGCCGGTGAGTTAACCTCCTTCCCGTTTACAACATGACTGAGGTGAGAGGCAAAGAGATGCTGAGATGATGGGGTGGGGGAGCAGATACACCTACACGAAGGGATGGTTATGAAACCAACATAGTGACCCACAAGGAGGAACTCATGAAGCTGACTCTCTGGTCTGGGAAATCCAAGTGAGAGGAAGGATCGGTCTCTGGGGAAGGAATGCAAGTTTAGGAGCAGAAGCTCTTAGAAGAAGCTGTTCAGAAACATCAAGCTGAGTTTGTTTGTTGTTTGGTCTCAGTGGTTATTAGTGCTGGCACCAAGATGCCAGCAATGCCAATCGATGGGTCTACCCTTCTCTCGGAGCTAGAAGGCCACTATCTGTGGCTGCAGTGCCCAGGGGGAGGCTGGACAAGTAATGGGGCTGGGACTGGTGTGATCTGCTCAAAGGAATGGAGTCCTTTGGTCCTCACTATCTCAGCAGTATCTCACCTACTGCCCCCACTCCCTTGTCCTGGGGCCAAAGCAGATTTGGCCATGGGCTTTTTATTGCTTGTTTACCAAGCTGCAAACCCTCTTGCTCGCTGACTGCTGTTAGCAAATTAAATGTTTCCAACCTCCTGTCCTGTTCTCTGGCTTCAGAAGAGATTTTTTTTTCTTTCTCACAAACTTTCAGTGAAACCCCTTGCAAGGCTGCAAGTCATTATCTGCAAGTCACCGTTGGAATGAGGTTGTGGGCAGTAGCAAAAGTCAGAATCTATGATGTCTCTGTAAGCAAAAATCCTCAATCACTTTATAAATAACCAGTGGTATATGTCTATATCTAGCAAATGTTATCTTGGAGATGAGAAAAGGTCACCAGTTGCAGTGGTGGCATTTCACCCCTTATGACCTCATTAGAGGTTTTTCCCAAGTAAGCCACTGGTTTTATTTATTTAACAATGAGACCAACACAAAATATGAGCCCAAGCATCCTTTGCAGGAGATGTACAGCATTAAGAAGAGAGACACTCAGTGCTTAGATGCTTTTCACATTCAAAGCACCTTTCAGGTGGGCCATAGTCAAAGTGAGAATTAAGCTGATGGGTGTGATGGTGATGTGGGAGCTGTTTTACCAGGCAGGGCCATTAACTCAGATGCTGGGAGGTTGTGATCACTGCCGGGTTTGGCTGAGGAGGTACAAAGAGAGGTGCATTGAGGGAAATTGGTTGTGGTTTGGGATCCAGAAGCTGCGTTCCCAGCCCTGCTGGAAGCTGTGGAGTTCCCCTGAGGATGTTCCATGTGCAGGTCTTCTTGCTTTGCTGTGTGGGAGGTGAGTCTGGCACTGAGCAGATGGCACAGGCACACCATGAGCCTGTTGCATGAGTAGGGGGAGGCCCTGGACCATGTTTGGGTATCTCTGGGTGCTTGTGTGAGCAGAATATCACCGTGTCTCCATTCTGGGTAATGAGGGAGGAATTATTCAAGGCCGGGTTGTTAAATAATTGGAGCTGTCCTGGGCACAAGCTTGAGTTTTTTATTATTCTTCACTCCATGGTGATTTTTGATGGCCCTGGGTAAAATACTTACCATAGTCATCAGTGTGTGATGAGGAGAGAACTGGGAGTTCTTTCCACTGATGGGCAGGTGGGAAATACCTCTTGGACAACTTGATATAGGTGTATTTGTGTTCCCCTCTTTTATTTGTATTATGGAAGGATCAAAAGGTCACAGCTATAGTCTTGTCTCTGTAAATGCCACAAATGTGATATTTCATCTCTCTGATGCTGTGTCCTGATTCCCTGTTGTTGCCACTCCAGGTGAGGCTACACCTGGATGAAAAGTTGCTGAAATCCAACTAGAATGGACTTGGTCTTAGAGTGTGGTAGTCAAAAAGTGAAATTTCCCAAGCATTTAGGAGTAGTTGTCATGGCTTTGACTCCTACCTAGGCACCTAACTCGCACAGACTGAAACTTATAGGGAGGTTTAGTCTCCTCACAAGAGCCTTTTAAAACTTGTTCTTGGAATCCAATATGGATTATAAATCATTCGAACAGATAAGGAGGGATCCAGAATGGATGAGGCTTTGTGAAAATAGATTAGTTAGAATACAGAACGGACCTAAAAGCATGAACAGCTAGGAAGATTATTAGCTCAAGAAGATGAGATTAGATAGAGCAGCTCTTAGGCTGCTACCCTGGCTTTCCTGTCCAATCTCCCTGCCAAAAACTGTTGCCTGTTCAATAACGCCAAAAACCAAAACATGCTTCCTCTAGGCTTCACAACCAGGCAGCATTTGAATTTGTCCAGAATTCTGGCTCCATCCTAGCCTACTTGTCCCTACTGAGATGAAGGAAGGAAAGGCCAGGGCTAGCAGTTAACAAGGGTGGTGGCCCAAGGTCATTTCTAGAGTTGGGGTGCAATGGGGAGCCACTTGCAAAGCTCATCAACTTCAGTTCCCTGGAACTAAAAAAAAAAAAAACCAAAAAACTAAGAGGGGAAGAGCCCAGGCAGACAAAGCAGGCTTGGTTTTATTTGTATCTCTGCTCCACACCAGCAGTTGCTGGAGTTGACCCTGTGGGTATCGTGCTTATTGTTGCTGGGGAGTTTTAATGTTTGTTTTTCAGAAGCAATAATTCCAATGGACAGAAATGCAGCTAAAGCTTCTTAAAGCAATTAACTCATTTGCTTTGGCCCACACTGCTGGGTATTATTGTTAACTGGAAAACACTATCCATTTGTTTATATTGAAGAGGAAAAATGAGAGATTTGCGAAGGGGAGGCTGCAATGGGATCATTCAGTCCTAGTGGGCCATGAAGTGTTGGTGTAAGAGTGAGCAAAGCGCTCACAAACTCCACATGTAAACCCTGTAATCACCTTGTTAACACCCTTTCCAGCAGTAACTTCCCTGACTCCTGCCTGCTCTGGAATATTCATGTGCTCATGCATCATTTTAATGAACTTATCAACACATTCATAAGCTTTTAATTAAACATTTATTAGTAATTATGCTTTGGGATAGCCTCATGCGTAACTCCTGGTGTTCTAAATATGACATCTCACCCCTGTGTCTGCCCAGTCCCGTCACAGGGCAGGAAAGACCCCTCTGCGTGGTACAAGGCTCCCACCCTCCCACCCTACCCAGCCCTCATCCATGTCTGGCTCAGCTCTTACTAATCAGTGTATTCGCTTCCCTGGGTGTTGTGGAAATGAGCTGGTGGGAGAAAAGAGCAGAATTCACCGGGTGAGGGCCCACATTACCAAGGCAAATGTGTGCTGCGGGGCAGCAGCGTGCACAGCCATGGCAGAGCCACGCTGCAAATGTTACAGGGATTTCCAGATGAGAATTAATGGACTTTCCTTGGCTAGCGTAGAAGAAAATGTTCTATGTGTGGTTGTTTATTATTTCTGTTACAGTCACTGTACTTGCTTATTGCTTCCATCTGTTGGCATCAAGCTATTGGCTCTTGTCTTATCGCTGGGATGTAAACCCTTCACGGGCAGGGAACGTGGTTTGGTGAGAGGCGTAACAAAAGCGCCTGAGAAATGTAGGTGCTTAAAGACTGGGATGCCTTGGAATCAGTTCCAGAGAGGAGCGCAAGTGCTTAATTCCCAGAGGCTTGATTCACAAGAAATATGTTTGATGGCCTGAGATATTAAGTGCATAAACTGTTACCTTTTTGAGTCTTGTGAAGCTGGTTGCTCCAGACCGTATCTCCAGTTGGTGCCTCAGGAGATCATTAGCTTTGTTATATGAGGTTCTTGGGGAACTGATCAACCCAGACTGCATCCTGCCTAAAGAATAATTAAACTTACTTGGCCATAAGTTGTTCTGCTTATTCTTCCTTGCTGCCCCTTCTCTTTAGTGCCAGATCAGACAGAACAGGATCAAGCAGGCCAACTGGGAGATCCAGAATCATCATTCAAAATAAAGCTGCTCTATTCCCCCTTCTCCAGGCTGTGTCTGGATCCACCAACATCATTAGTCAAAGGAGCACTTCGAGGGAGCCATGGGACCTGCTGGTGGTTTGTAGCCTCCACAAAACAAAACTCTCTGTCCACTGCCCATGAGTGCTGGCTCTCTGCTGCCACAAGGGACCTGCTGAATAATCCTGTGCAGGTGGTACCAGCTTTGCTGCTTATATGCAGCGATTTGGACAAATTAGCAGGAACGGGAGATGCTGCACTAGGTCGTGTGCTGTTTTATAAATTTTAATCCTCGCTTTGAATTTTCCAGCAGAATGGGTTTGCTCTACCTCTGGGCTGGAGGGAAACTTCTTTTCGTTACCCTGGAAACATGAAGACGACAGAACCATCGTTCATCGGCAAGAGGGAGAAGATGAGAGAGAAGCAGATGACCAAAAAAGTATGGAAGAGAAAACAAAGGGAGGAAAGGGCCTTTCAAAAGAGCCATCTTCACCTACTGCATCAACGCTGGGAGCTGGGATTGCTCAGGCTACCACCAGCGGTCAGGTTTTCCCAGCACTTTGTTGGATCTCCTATAGCAGCAGAGTCGCTGGAGCAATTTTGCTAAACTTTGACAATAAATTAATGAGTGATGGATTCATGTTAATATCTCCTTGCTCCCTTCCCAGCTCTGGCATCCTGGAGTCAGCTCACGCTTTACATACTTCATCTTTTACCTCATTTAAACCCGGGATGTTGTGTATGCAGAGCACACCCGAAGGTCAAAGAGCTGCTCAGTGAGGAAATGGCCAAGCTGCAAAACAGGAGCAGTTGGCCAAAAGGCCTCTTCTGGTGCCATGGAGAGCACAATCTGGGAAGAGGAGAATCCAGATATGCCCACCTGGAGGCCACCTCCCCTTCACAGAGAGCCCATGAGGACACTGAAGCAATTGGCCTGGTTAAAGTCAGGCAGGGGGTTTACATTTCCTGCTTAATTGGCTTTGCAAGGAAGCTTGTGGGTTATTCTTGTCCAAGCAGCCACGGAGGAAGCTGTAACACCCAGTGTGGGAAAACCAACCATGCACACAAGGTGCAGAAGGACAGGGTAGGGATCAGGCTTTCAATATCCAAGCTGCCCTTGCAAAGAGCCAGAAACCAAATATGCCTGTGGCTAAAACAGGGGAAGTCAGGGCATTTCTGGGTGTTATGTCCTCGGTGGTAGCTCAAATCAGAGGAGTTGTCTCCTCTGCATTGTGAGATCTGTCATAAGCAATGGGGGAAGCTGAAGCTTGGCCTGTGCAGTGACATAGCTCCATCGTACACATCCATGCTGCAAAGTTTAACTTTAGGGCAGAGACCTCGGCTCTTGGTCAGGGTAACCCAGTTACTTACAGGTGTCACTGTGTGTCCTGCAGGATAAAGGGCAAAGAAAACAGAAAAGAATACAGGTTTCTGCCCTTCCCACTGAAGTTAGATTTGGAAACTTTTTTTCCTGCTGGAAATGTGAGGGAAGAACAGGTGAGACAGGATATGCAATGCAACATCCAGCTGCTTAAAATCAGGATATGTAGTTCCTGCCCCACTAAGTTCCCTGTGCTCACCTCCTGTTTTCATGCCTTAGTGATGTAAGTCCCCTTCCTGCACTTTGTCTCCCTGCTGCCCCCCAAAGCACCAGCTCATATTAATCTTCTTTCCCCTTGCTGAGCTGCAAAGTGCTTAAAGGCCAGGGCTCCATTTTCCTGCTCTTATAAAGTCCCCTGTGCTCTTATGGCACCATGCAAATAAATACACAGTAATAAGCAGTACCCTCTCATCCTCACTGCTCCCAGGGCCACAGAGAGCCTGGGGTTTACCCCAGAGCTTGCAGGAATGTCAAGAAGATGTGTTCCCCTTGTCCTGCTCAGCTACATCCTCCCCATCTGCTCCATAACTATCTCACTCTGCTCCTCCCTGACCCCTCAGTGTTGCCTTCGTGTCTCCAACCCTGCTGTTGTCACAGCTCCATGTCCCCCTCTTCCACTGCCACCTTATGCCTCCCAGCACTGCGGCTCCATGAACTGCCTTGGCTCACCCCTAAAGCAAGCCCAGGGCAGAAGAGAAAGCAGAAAGGAAATATTTCCCTCTGAAGCAAGAAGATGAGCAGTGTGGGCCAGGTAGAAGTTGTTGGTTTGTCCATATTGGAGGAACTGTGTCTGCTGAGATGTTGTAGGCTGCCTTTGGAGTTGGAGAGCTGAGCTGGCTGGATTTTAACTTGCCACTGCCATCTGCGGGGCTGTTGTTGTTAGTAGAGAACCTGGGCGGTCTTGGGAGGATGCTGATCTGTGTTATGGTTATTATCCTCTTCCTCAAGGAAGTTTGCAGTCCCTTTTCCCTCCCTCACCTCATTGCTGGAGCAGTGTCAGTGGAGCTGCCAGGCAGAGTAGCAGCAGCAAGAGACAAGTGTAGCAAACACTGTTTGGCAGTGTGGTTTGGATGCATTTCAGGTGAAAACACAAAAAACCCAAGTGTGTTTGATCCTGGCTGTACCTGCCTTCTATATTCATGTTCGTGCACCTCCATGTCATTATGGGATTAGAGCATCATTAAGCACACAGCGAAAGCCTTTGATAACGCTCTGCCTCATGCTCCTCCTTCCCTTGCTTTTTTTTGCATTTCTCCTTCCTACCCCATCCTCTTTATTTTTTTCTTTTTTTTTATCTTTTTTCACCTTCCTTCTTTCTTCTCCCCAGTCATTTCAGGGATGCTCTGAAGTAAAACCTCACCAAGATATGACTTAGTTGAAAGCACTGGGTTCTGGCCGCTGTGTGTATCAGTTTTAGTGGGGCAAACTGGAGGCGGCATCATCCAGTGCAAATCTCTGCAGTTCTGTCAGAGATTTGTAGCAGCTCTGCCAGTCTGGGAGAGCAGAGGACCCTCTACAGCTGAGTTAGTGCAAAGAGGGTGGGAAACACCAGCAGGTCCCCAGCATTGGGTTCTGGTGTAAATCCAGGAGTTATTCCACTGGCATCAGAGAAGCTGCTTCAGATTTACACCCCGATAGTGCTGGTTGGTATCTGGTGTTCAACATCCCCTTCACAACCTCATTACTGAGAGCTGCAGAGTTTCAAGCAGCTGCTATAGAACACTAGTAGTATTTTTAATAAGGGTGCTGAGACCAATCTACTCCTGTATGGCAAACGTGACAGCAATTTAAATTGGAAGCCTCTGTTTTTCAGACAGACACTCAGCCAGTTAGTGCAAACAAAAAGGCACTTGTAACTCCGGTCCTTTAATCTTACTCTTTGCTTCATGATAGATAAGGTGTCTTGACATCAAATTGCACTAATATGGTCCTCTGAAGATTAGCACTGGGGACAATGCTTGTTGTCTGGCTTTCCCTGATATGTTTTCAGAGTGTAGCAAGGTTTAGTGGTCAAAGCTGGGATGCTGGGATGGAAAACGGGCTGTTCTCATACTCTCCCTGCCTCTGACTTCTAGTCTGACAGTGGCTGACCTTGCCTCTTGGTTTTTGCAGTTGTAAAATGGGTATAAAAGATACTAATTGCTGGGGTGGGGGAGCTCGTTGGGGGATGGCTAATGATTATTGGCTTGAAAATTACAGAGGAGAGAGGGGAAGAAACAGAAGGAGGGGTTTTAAAGTGAATGTGGGATTCAGGAGCTGCTTCTCTAGAGATCTCGGAGCTTTTTCCTACAGATGGTCTCTTCCCCTCATTTAAACAAAGGGGCAAAAAAAAAAAAATAAGGTCAAGCCATTTGCCCAAGGTCATACAAGAAGTCTGGGAATGAACCCAAGTGTTGCAGGTGCTGCTGGCGTGCTGGAACCAGGGGGTTGTGCTGCCCGTTCAAAGAGGCTGTAACGGCTCTTGATGCACCCAAAACCTCCCCGTGTGCTTCAGTTCCCTGCACCGTGCACTGGGCAGAGCTGGGAGTCACTTCAGCAGCCCCAGAGGGGGAAGCGATGGCTGCACAGGGGCTCACGTCCACACATCCAGTGCAGGGCCAAGGAATGTAGAGCCTGGGCTAAAATATGCTCCCCATTTCATAGAATCATAGACTGAGGGGGCTTGGAACAACCTGGTCTGATGGGAGGTGTCCCTGCCCTGGGCAGGGGGTGGCACTGGGTGATCTTCAAGGTCCCTTCCAACCCAAACCATTCTGTGATCCTGAGAGTTCCCATGCTGAGGCTCCCACTGGAGGGGCTTTGCTCAGCCGATACTGAGGAACACTTCTGAGGAGAAGGACCTGGGGGTCATGGTGGATAGTAAACTATCCATGAGCCAGCAATGTGCCCTTGTCACCAAGAGGGCCAATGGAATCCTGGGTTGCATAGGGAAGAGTGTGGCCAGTAGGTCAAGGGAGGT
>BJBW01004137.1:269841-312237 GCA_004320125.1 Scolopax mira | reverse complement strand
AGCCTGGAGAAGAGAAGGCTGAGGGGAGACCTTACTAATGCTGATAAGTATCTAAAGGGTGGTTTGAGGGAGGGTGGAGCTGAACTCTTTCCAGTGGTTCCCAGTGACAGGACTTCTTCCTTGTTCTGACATGACAAAGGGCTACTTTAATAGCTTTGTGCTAAATCTATTCAGCAGGAGAAAAGGAAGGACTGGTTTAGCCTGCGGTTCAGGGAGTTGGTCTGCTCTCCATACCTGTTTCTACCAGAGTTCACCAGGAGACGGCGTCAGCCTCACCAGGTCAGCACTGGAGTTTTCCCAGCTTGTATTCCCAGGGTGTAGATGTTCAGCCTGGAAGGAGGATCTATAACAATGCAAAGGGCTGCTTCTTCCCTCCTGTCCCTCCCCTCCTGCTGACAGCCTGGAGATCCGTGATTTAGGGTGCTTCCCTCTCAAATATTTTCCTGCCAATACAAACCAAGCTCTCTAGTCCTGGTGTTCTGACGTGCAGGATCCTGGTGCCAGGCTGTGAAGCAGAACGGGCCAACACCACCAAGCTGTTCCTGAGCAATATGGTTTTGTGGCACTTTCCCTGTGTCCCTCACTGGGACTGCCTGATGGAGCTGATGCCTGATGGACACCTGATGGAGCCGGCGGAGGATCGCAGGGGCAGGGAGAGAGGTGGGCACCGTGGTGGAGCTTGAGAGACGAGGGACCGAGAGAGTGACTCAATATGTGACAGCTGACAGCTCCGTGTCGAGGTCTGGCCGCAGCACAGGGCCACGGAGGGGAATGAGCCCCATCAAATTGAGCCTGGGAAGGTTTCCAAAACTTTGTCTTCATGAGGCAACAGCGTGCAGGCTCGCATAAATATCTCTGAAATTCATCAAACGGCTCAAATGAAATAGGCTAAGGAAGGAACTTCTCCTGCATTTAAATCCTCACACAGTTGCTCCCCTGTCTTTGAAATCCAGTGATGCCCGCCCCTCCATCAGCCTAGGAGCAAGGTACATTCCAGATGGTTCCCCCATCCTAAAAAACTGCACTGCACAGCCGATTAAATTCTGCTTGTTGTAATTAAGCCCGACACAATTAGCTGTCAAGCAGGGCACTCATCTGTTTTATGTTGCAATCTCTTCAACAGGCGAGGCTGCTAGACAAGATTGTCACTTTTCGAAAAGATTTTCATTAGTTACCCTGGGCTCTGTGTCAGACTATGAAATATAAAAATGTGCTCTGTAGCCAAGTCAGGGAAATTTTCATTTAATGTTCCACACAGTATTATGAAAGTAATGTACTCTGAAAATGAATGCATTTTGGAACATTTCGGAAGAAATGTAATTTGTCTGCTAAGTAATAACTGCATGTTCATGAATTTACTGATTTTTATATTTTTTTTTTTCAATATGCCTTTCGTAAAGTTGGGAAGACTTTTTCTGACCTAAAATGAGAGGAAGAGAAACTGTTGATTGTAATGTTACTCCTTCCTCCCTCCCTCTTTCTTTCAATTCTTTCTTTCTTTTCTTTCACTTCCGTGCACCCTCCATGTAAGAACCAGGCATTGTCTGATGGAAGTGGGTGCTTGGCAGAGGAGAAATATGCAGCTCAAAATGGAAAAGACAAAGAATAATTGCAGTCAGGGAAGAGCAAGGGAGCTCCATCTTTCTGTGCCTTTAAGAACAGAGAGCACAAAATCCCCTGTTGCTCCTCACAGTTCAACAGCCAGCATCTGTCAGTGGAGATGCAATTACAGTTTCCCTGGTTTGGTGGGACTCTGAATGTTCTGCATTGCTAATGTCAGAGGTTAAGTGGGAAACACCCAGAATGGCAGCGTTTCTCACCACCAAAATTCAGTTTTGCAATCAGAGAAAATAAGGTAGTGTTCCAGGCTGGTAGAGCTTTTTTCTTCCCTTGTAAATAGATTCTGGACCATGGTTCAAATGCCATAACCCAGCACATTCCCTCCCTCTGCTCTGGAGGTGAAGCATTCATGGCTCTGGGTGCAGGTCTGATGGTCCAAACTGGGGATCTTGCACAGCTGGGGAGAGGGGAGCAAAGCTGAATGGCCACCAAAATGCTGTCTGAGCTTCCCATCAGAAGAGAAGGGACTGAGCTGGAGTTACTGGGTTCAACCAGGCAGGAATTTGGTAGGAGGCAGAGGGGGAAAAACGGATTTATGACAGCAGGTTGGAAAAAAAGAGGAAAAATAGGTGAGGAATTGCAGTGAGAATTGGGACTGTGGTCACACCTGGCACAAGTGAGCTCAGCAAGCTTTTGCATTTACTGAAGATGGGTTTTTGTCAGTTGAGGGATGCTGTGGGTGAGGCAGCAGAGCTGAGGTGGGGGCATCGCTGCATCATGGTTAGAAATTATTCTCCTCTGGTCTGTTATTGCCCCCTCACTTGTGTATTTACAGCCCTGTGTGGCCTTGGAACAGGAGCAAGGAAAGTGTGGCATGTATGACTGTCTTGACACCTCTGTACAAATTGGGGTTGTTGGTTTATATGTTGAGATGAAGTATAGTTTGAAGATCATAAGAAGTTATGTGCTGAAGTTTGAACCCTGCTGTGACAAGCATTACCCAGTTTTGTTTGCTGCCTGTTACTGGCCATTAGCTCCCTGGGCAGACTCTCTTATTCAGAATTCAAGTGGCTTTAATCAGGCTTCGTTTACCCTCTTTGGGAAGGAATAAAGTTCATTCAGATTAACACCACTTTATCTCCAAATAGAAGCACCCCCATATGAGGTTCAGTGTGCATTTTGAAGATTTATCTTTTATGGCACATTTCTTTTCTCCCTCGGATTTCCTTTGCAGTGAGGCCTTTTCCTGAAAAAAACTCTTGCTTTCCCAGGAGCAGCTGTGGAAGTTGTCTCATTCTGGGTGTCTTCTCAGGGCTGAAGTGCAGCCTGGTCCATTAGAAGGAAGGGCAGGAAAAACTCCGCAGAAGCATCAGATGGAGCAAATAAAAGCAGAGCGGGTGAGCAGGAAAACATCTCTTAATGGAGCTGGGGGAGAAGGAGTAGTGGTGATTACAAGACTTGCAGGTCCTTGATGAGAGCTGCCTTCCTTCGAGCCAGCTCCACTGGACAGAAGCATCCAAGCTTCCCTGGAGAGAGCATCCAGCAGGGAAGAAGTGAAGCAGAGCGCTGGCTGTGGGGTACATCGCTGCCTGCGCCCCGTTTCAGGGCTGTTCCCAAATACTGCAAGCACTTGAGGTCCATAAAGCAGAGTTGCCAGGGTTTCTCCTCTCCAGTACATTCTCTTGCTTCAGCCAAGGGCAGAATCACCGTGGGGCAGTGCAGAATAAAGCAGGGCTCGCTCTCCTATCCCAAATGCTGATCATTAGGATGGTCACACACTCCGTAGCTCGCACCAATGGGGCAGAACGATGTGGAGTCAGAGTGTGTTTGCCCCGGTGACCATCTGCATAAACAGAGTAAATCTAACACCTCTGAGACAGGAGAGACTCGCTGTGTCTGTGCCAGACAACTCAGGGGCTGTTTGACCAGGTCTTTGGACATCTTTCCACCTGAAGCTACTGCTCCATCCCAGCTGCCAGGGCTTTAGCATCCCAGAGAAACAGCTCACATTTTTCTTTTTTTTTTTTTAATACGCTGGGATAGAGTGCCTGGGCAGAAAGAGGGGGTCTGTGCAGGAGCTGCAGATGTGTGGCAGCTCCGCTCCAAGTCCTGGAGCCGTCCCCTGGGCAGGCAGGGATCAGTTTGGCAGACACCCCCCTGAACACCCGGCTTCCCCAGCGACCCATTGCTCCACGTGGGGCTGGAGCCACACTGGTACCCGCAGGGATGCTGGCCTTGCTGCTGCAGGTGGCCACCACGCAGCGGGTATCTGCTAGCAGGGGCTCTTGGCTTGCTGAGACTTGCTGCTTTATTGCAAATAGCTTTGGCCATAGCTGCTGCCATAACTGTAAAAACCAAAGCCCCCAAAATATCCCTTCCCGCTCCATCTTTTAGCTGGATCTGCTGCTGGCAGAGGCTTTGCCGGCACCAGGTGCAAGGGGCTGCTCAGGGGGTGCAATGAAACAAGCTCTGTTTTTTTTGGTGTGTCTGTTTAACCTGTTCCTCTCTCCATTAATAGTTGCCAGTGGGACTCTCTCCCTTCCTGTGGAGCGTTTTTTTCCCTTTTGTGAGTGTTTTAACATTTGGCAAAGAGTCAGAAAGAGATTGCTAAAAGAAAAAGGCTTCCAGCTACTGGAATAACCCCCCAGGAGCCTCCTTTCTCCCCACTCTGTGGCCTGACACGGACTGGGATGCATGGGCAGCTCCATTGGGTTCTTGTTTGGCTTTGCTTTGGGTCATCACATGCCTCAGCATTTACCCCTGTGCTGGAGCCGAAGCCCACCCTGCGCTTAAGGAGACTCATGGCCCTTTTGCTTCCTCCTCAGCATCTCTCTGAAGGCCAAAGAGTCCTGCCAGTCCCGTCCAGTTTATCCCACTGGTGTCTCGGGGCTGCACACCACTCCTGGATACAGTCACAGGAGGTTTCATCGAAACCCCACACCAGCACAGGTTTTACAGCAGTGACCTCCTACGCATCCTAAGCCACAAGTATCACCCCAGCTCTCCAAACAAAACCTGAAGGGGTGGAAGAGAAGCTTTCTTTTGTCTTTCAGGTAAGCAAATTTAAATATGTAACTCTGTCTGACAGTTTCAATTATTATTCTTTTAACCGCACCGTAACAGAGGGGGGAAAAAAAAAGAGACCTATCACAAAAGATTATTTTGGGGGAAAGGAGGGGAGTGACGGGGGAACTCTAGAATGTTTTATTTATGGGAGAACTGCAAATTACCTTAATAAATTCCTTTACTAAGCTGTGTCAGCTACTAAAACATTGTTCTTTGTGGGTGAATAACTTTTAATTTGAGTGTTCTAGTATTCAGCAGAGTGAGGTAATGGATTAGCAATTGCCTGTATTGTAAATGTCATCTTGGCATAATTAGGGTGATTATTGTTAACCAGTGGAGTTTAGTATTTATCTGTCACTGGGTGAGAGAATATAACAAAGCCCCAATTAGTTATAAATGGTGGTGGGTGGTGGGAATGGAACACAGCCTCTGAACTGCTATTTTTGCTTTAAATTTGTTTCGGTGTTTATTTGGTTTTAACATCCGCATTAATGCGATCTCCCTCTGACAAGAGGGTGGCGAATCACGTGCACATGTAGATGCCATGTGTGTCAGGCCAGGAATTACAGCAGAGAAGGCAGCAGGAGCAGCAATTTACTGCACAAAGCATGGGTTGCTGCCTGCCTGTGCTGAAGCAGGTACGTGTAAACTCTCCTCCACTGCACCCAGCTGGGAATACACACGATCCCTCAATCTCTCCAGACCCAAGAAAATGTTAAAAGGTGTAAGAAAAGCTTTTTAGCTGACTCCATCCTGACTTCTCCTTTCCCGATCTGTTCTCCTTTTCCCCTTTGCCCTAGGAGTTGTATTTACTCTAAAATGGGCCGAGGGAATGTTTGATCTGGGAAATGGGAGAGAAGCAGCAGAAGTTCACATCGGTAAAACAGTGAACCTAAGTTGCTGGAAGACAGCAAACATTACTCCAGCTTACACTCATCTCTGATCGTGGTGCTTCTGCTTGCTCCAGCTCCCAAACATTTGCACCTACTGATTGCAGGTTTGGTGGTTTTTCCAAATCCAGCCCTGAAAGCAGCAGTGCCATCAGGAACGTGACTTGCAGGGCTGCAGTCACTGTGTCACCATCCCTGATGGACACCAGCATGGTCAGACTTAATGCCAAAGTCAAGTTTCAGGTCTTAATTCCTCTTTAATAATTTAGGATCCTCGCTGCCTGTTCATTTCTAACAGTGCCCTGTTTCCGATGGTGAAGAGGATACTTTGGGAGGAAGTGGTCTGAGCTCAGCTCTGCATGGAAAGGGATCCAAAACCTTATTACAGGCATCTGTGGAGCCATGTCCCCGTTGGAAACATCATCTCCTTTCCCCCCAGGGCAGTCAGCAGCTGGCTCAAGGCACCGGGGTTAATGTCCTTTGCAAATACTTATCTGGCCTAATAGAACTGGGGATATTGCTATCACTCACAGATATTTCAAATCCTTCCTCTTAATCCTGACAAGCTCTTGCCCTTAATAACTTCAGTGGGACTTTTGCCAGAGCAAAGACTGTCAAGTCAGATTCTCAAGCGAAATGAAAAGCAAAGCAGGAAGGGAAGTTCAAGGTGAGGATTTTTTTCCTTGGTGCTTTTTATGGATGTTCATAGCTGAAACTGGGGTTTTTTTCTTTCTGATTATCTAAATGATGGATGAGTCAAATGTCCTGAGAAATGTTTTCAGATCCAGACACGAATGACAGAGGATGAACTGAGCAAAGCCATCAGAGGCTGAGAAAAGACAGAGCTGATAGGGAAATAAAAGACTTGGTGGGAAGAAAGAAAGGGGTTTCAGAGGAAAGCCATGATCATGTACTTTATGAAGCTTACACATAGAAAGAGCTTATACATTTTTAATTAATGGATATGTAAGTGCATTCTAATGATCAGTTGGTTTAGGCTATCTCAGACAACAGGGTTCTTGTGGCCGCAGCGTATTAGGTAGTAGCTCTTTAAATTCTTTGGAAACCTTCTGCAATGCTCCGTCTCCGGCGACACAGATTATCTCAGCTTTCTTTAAAAATGAGAGGAACATTTCTATACTCTCTCTGTGGCAGAAAACCTAGAAAACATGAAGCTGAGGGCCACAAAGCAAATAAAGATCCAGTTCTTGTTTTAAGGCATTCTCTGATTGCTGGATACTCTCCTACTCTAGGGAGGGAAGCGGCTTGATCGATGGTTTGCAGGGTTTAGGGCAAGAGATGCTGATAAGCGATGAGCTCTTGTCAGGATATGAGCCACAGGAGACAATGAGCAGTAAGAACAGAAGATTTGAGCTGCTCTTAGAAAGAATTGGCATTTTCCTGCACCTTTTAAAAGTAGGCACAAGGTGCGAGGGGATACATCTGGGGCACCAGCTTGGAAACAGGATGGATGTTTCTCTCTGCCCGGCTCAGCCTAGTCCAGCCGGACACCACGTGAAGTTTGGCAACCTACTATCTTCCTGGGGAGCTCTATCCCTCCAGGCCCAACCAAAACATGCACCATTTGTTTTCTTCCGGTGCCCAGAAACTCACCTTTTCACCAAGGAAGGAACTGATGTCACCACCTGAAAATCTGCCACCTCCCTGGGAGGATCTGAGCCTGTAGGCTCAGCTGAGGCAGTAGGGCACGACTGCAGCAGCCAGAGGCTCACCAACAAAAATAGGGCTTGACCTGCTTTTGGAGTGGGTGTGACCTGGATTTATGTCCCACAAGACTGCACAGGTACCACTTCCATTGTAAACTATATAAAGCTCAGTAAGCCTAACTGAGATCCCAATTATACCTGAAACAAGCCCATAAATCCAGTGTATTTTTTTGCAAATGCAGCCAAAGTTCTGCTGTTATTTATTTAGATGCATCTGGGAGCTTACAAATTTGCAACAATTTGCCAGGACAAATATTTTTCAAAAAATCGTTTCCCTCTTCCTCTGTAAATATTCTGCCTCCAGCCTTTATGGGGGAAAAAAAGATGTTTTGGCCAAAGTAGGAAAAAATAAAAATCTATAAGCATTTTATAGAACTCATCAAATACAATTTTAGTTTAGTTTTACAGAGACGCAGGACTTTCTATTCTTTTCAGTTTCTATGGGAAGGTCAATATTACTTCTATAAAACCTTCAGCAGCAAGGTTTTTTACATGGGTATGTCCACTTTCCATGGAAAGTCAATAGATACACTCAGAGCAATTCCTGAACAGAGTGGGAGGGAAGAAAAGGAGGGGTTTGAGAGGTTGAGCTCACTTCTATGAACTGAATCTTAGAGGCTTGATCCAGCCCCTACTGAGAGATATGAGGTTGCTTCAACAGAAGCAGGACCTGACCTTCACCAAGAGGCAAGCCAGGACCTGGAGGAGCCCCAGCTGCTTAACACAGGCCTGGACACGCCAGCAGCCACCTCCTCACCCTGCTCTGTTTGGATTGCAGTCAGTCCCTGGAAGAAAATAGAAATTTGTCATAATGAAGGGAGCAGGAGGCTTGGTTCATAGCACCATTTAACGCCTGATAATCCCTCATCCCAATTTGTTTCAGTTTATTAGACACCCCTGGAAACAGGCATGATGGAAATACCATGGAAACATGACAGCAAGTAGAGCTGTCAGTTCACAGCCTGCCACCAATGGATCATAGAATCATAGACTCATAAAATAGTTTGGGTTGGAAGGGACCTTAAAAGCTATCTAGTCCAACCCTCCTGCCATGAGCAGGGCCATCTTCAACCAGATCAGGTTGCTCAGAGCCCCATTCATCCTGAGCTTGAATGTCTCCAGGGATGGGGCATCTCCCACCTCTTTGGGCAACCTGGGTCAGTATTTTACCACCCTTATTGTTAAAAAATTCTTCCCTATATCCATTCTAACTCTACCCCATGTTAGTTTACAGACATTACCCCTTGTCATATCACAACAAGCCTTGCTGAAAAGTTTGTCCCTGTCTTTCTTATAACCAACCCTCCCCTTAAGTATTGGAAGGGGTTCTAAGGTCTCCCTGGAGCCTTCTCTTCTCCAGGCTGAACCCCCCCAACTCTCTCAGCCCCCCCTCCCAGCAGAGGGGCTCCAGCCCTCCCAGCATCTCCGGGACCTCCTCTGGCCTCGCTCCAACAGCTCCATGTCCTTCTGATGTTGGTGGTCCCAGAGCTGGAGGCAGCACTGGGGGTGTGTGTGTGTCTCCCCAGAGCAGAGCAGAGGGGCAGAATCCCCCTCCTCACCCTGCTGGGGATGCAGCCCAGGACACAGGGAGGGTTTCTGGGCTGTCAGTACACGTTGCTGGGTCACACCAGATTCTTCAGGGAGAACAGAGTTGGCATCACATAGGCACCTCCCTCTGCTCTTCCTAGCTTTGTGTCAAGAGCATGAAGACATCCTCGTGCTGCAGCCAAGTGGGATGCTTTTTCATCAGGTCTGGAGGGGGAATCAAGCCAGCCACGTCCACAACTCTCAGCACCAAGGATCCTCCTGTAGTAACAGCAAAAATCCCAGTATGGCCAGGAAGGGGCAGATTAAACTGGCTGAACTAAGCTGCTTGCATCTGGAGACACCAGAGAGAAGTGTAACTTCCCTCCCCCCAGCCCTTATGCTTCAGCATTGCCACTTGGCTCAGATAATTCACTTTTAATAGTCTGGTTACAAATGAGATTGCAAAGGAAGCACGTGACTCCGAACAGGGATTTCTGAGTCACATTCTCATTTCCCCTACATGCCTCCTAGGCCTCTAATAAACTACAAAGAGACATTAAGAAAACACTAAGAACTCTTTATCTGCTGAAATTCGGGAACTGGTACAGTGAGCAGGCAATAATGGATTCCGTGTATTCGCAATAGGTCCCTGCGGCAGCAACCGAACAAGGGAGACGGGAAGTTCAAGGCTCAGGACACAGACTGCCCGCATCAGGAGGCCAGTGGTGGATGGAAAGTGGGTGAGCAGCATCTAAGATTGGCTAAACACACCTTTCCAAGTCTCTTTGGAATCTTTCAGCTGTCCCCACGCCTCATTCCCTGGGAAATCAAAGGAGAATTAAGTAGCTGCCGTCTGTGCTTTGAGACGTCTTCTAGATCACCCCCCAACACGTACCGTCTCGCTTGGGCCAGGTTAAATCACAGCAGGAGAATGTGAAGGGGAAGGGGCCACAACCTACCTCTGCCCACAATGTCCCCAACTGTAATGCCAGTTCTGACAACTGTAGGTTATGGGAAAATCAGGCCTAGGGAATCAACTGGCAAATGTCCCCCTGAGGCAAAGAAATCAATGCAAAAGTCAGGTAGAGGTTGAAAACACATATATGCAACTAATTACAGAAAGAGAGCTAAGCCTGAGGTGGATGAGAGCCCTTGATAAAGGAAATGGCTCCACCAGGTAAATGGAGAAGTTGGCCTCAATGGCTTGGGTTATTTATTTTATTTTTTCCTCTTTCTTCATGTAGGTCAGATGTCTTCCCGAGGGGGTTTCTCTTAACCTCCCTCTTAGGATCTCAATTACATACTCAACACAGATTAACAACAACAACAGATAATAGAACAGTTAGAGCAAAAGAAACCTCAGAGGAAAACACAGTGCACTTAGACCAGAACAAATAGCAAAGGGTTCATGGGGAAGGAAAATCAATGTGGCTGGTATTTATTACATTCTTCATGGAGGGAGATGGGACTCAACCAGAGCCCATTCAGAGTTCTGTTCTGCTTGGGTTTTGCCATAAACAAAAATAATGAGTCCAGCCCTTCAATACTGTTTTGTGCCCAGCACATTTTGAGGAGGGTTAGGAAAATAGACCAGGGCAGGGGGTGGGGAGAGAGAAAGAAGGAGGGGGAAAAAAAACAAAAGAGAAAAGAAGAGAGAAAATTCTGCAGCTAATTCATAATTTAGTATTAATTCTGTTCAGGCTTCTGTTGGATCTTCCAAAAGCAACATCCCCTTTCATTTGGATTGGATAATTGCTGTTCAAATGGCCTTTTGATGCCACACATGAAGAGAAAACAAGCAACCAGGAGCAAGGAAGGGAAAGGGAAAAAAGGAAGGCAAACAATGCAATATATATAGAACCAACACAACACAGCACCCCACATTGGGAGGCAAAGACCAGCGGTGGTGACTGTAGTTCAGCACGAGTGGGGACAAGGTAGAAAAAGAAAGGGCAGAGGAAAAGCATGTTGTGAGTAATCAAATCCTTTCGTGCTTTCATGCACTTGCCTCTCAGCATAGTCCCGCACAGCCAGGTGTGCACAGACACACAGACACACTCACAGCCATGTCCAGGGAGGCTCTTCTGCGCTCACAGACACTTGCAGGGACATAACTTGTGTCCAGTTCTGGGCTCCCTGGTTCTAGAAGGACAGGGAACTGCTGGAGAGGGTACAGAGGGCTACAAAGACGATGAGGGGACTAGAACAACTCTCTTAGAAGGAAGGGCTGAGGGACTTGGGTCTGTTTAGTCTGGAGAAGAGAAGGCTGAGGAGGGATCTGATCAACACCTATAAATTCTTCAAGGGTGGGTTTCAGGAGGATGAGGCCAGTCTTTTTTCCAGTGGTGCCCAGGGACAGGACAAGAGGAAATGGGCACAAACTTGAACATGTGAAGTTCCACCTAAACATGAGGAGGAACTTCTTTCCTGTGAGGGTGGCAGAGCCCTGGCAGAGGCTGCCCAGGGAGGTGGTGGAGTCTCCTTCTCTGGAGACATTCAAATCCCCCCGGACACATTCCTGTGGGACCTGCTGTGGGTGACCCTGGTCTGGCAGGGGGTTGGAGGAGATGATCTCCAGAGGTCTCTTCCCACCCCAAATAATTTTGTGATTCTCTGAACTGTGATCTCCCCGAGGGATTGCAGGGCCCTAAGGCCATGGTGTGGGTCAGAGGACCCTGTGCCATGCTGGTTGATGGGGAGCCATTCCTTGCTCTGCCCCATGCTGGCTTGTGTGCACACCGAGTCAAATCCATGTGTGTGTTCGTGTGCAGGTGCCTGCAGTGACCCACAAAATGTGTGCTCCCTGCTTGATCCATCCTATTACGTGAGTGACTGTGCTCGGACGTGTTGGAGATTGATAGCACTGAGATCAGACTCCGGTCAAGGAATTTGAAATCTGATTTGAGGTGAGTCCTGCTTCAAGTATAGCTCAAAATCAAATTATTTAAGTTGCGGTGGGGAGGGGGAAGAGAGACAGAGTAGGTGAAATAATAGCTACTGTCTAGCTAAGATAAGCCAGGCAAGACAAAATATTAATTCTGATCCTGTTAGCACACCAAACAGAGAGAGACGTAATTCCATCCACCTGTCCAAATCAGAGAAAATTACTGTCACCAGTGGTGCATAATTCAGGGGTGATAAATCATTAAAACCAGGTAGAAGTGGTAACATCCCACGATTTGATGCCATGGATAATAAGATTGCCTGGGAAAGGGAGATCCTCTGAGTTAGTGGCTCACGTTTCTTTGCCAGTGGAGGCATGCATAGGCTTTGAAGCTCTCTTTCAGTTCATGAGCCTCACTGATAGTGGAGAATGTTTCCAGCCCAGAATGAGTGCTGACATCTTGTATCTCCCCATTGCACAAGCCCAACACCAGACTGAATTGAGCCATCTCCTCAAGCTCAGGGCTGTGTCCATCCACTTGGACTTCAGACCTGGTGGATGCTGAAGATTAAGCCCTACCCTGCCATGCTCTGCTGGCTCCTGGCTCTGCCAGTGATTTGCTGTGTCATCTTGAGCAATCACTACGGCTAGACACGTCCCCTTTCATATTAGATGGCTCATACAGGTGTCCTCATTAACCTCATTAACTAATGAGCCAAGCTGATCACGCGCGTCTGCTGATGAGACTCGCTTTGAGTCTTGGGGTGCAAGTATTGCTCCACCAGCCCACAGTAATCCATCCAACGTGATCAAAAGTCCCTTCCAACATCTGCCAGCCCGGCGGGAGTAACAGGAGATTGAACTGGACTCAGTGCTTGGAAAACAGAGGTGTTGCAGGTGAAACACAAGGAGTTCAAATCAGGATTGAGAGGAAACTATTTCCTGCTCTATGAAATTAGTGCATTTCAGAAAGAGGACACATCCAGTTTATAGAGCATCCTCGGTTTCCCTGCTGCTCCAATCACTTTGGGCTACCCCTGGAGGAGTGGGGCCATAATCACTGCCAGACACAAAACAGAGGCAGGAAAAAAATCTCCTGGTTTAGGGAAGTAGGGAAACCTGTGGCTCAGGCTGTGTCTCTGCAGGAGCTGGAGAAAACTGCCGCTTTCTTCAGCCACCTGGAGCTTAATTGCCACTTAAAGGAATTATCTTCAGCCTTTATCCCAAAGAAAAACAAAAAAACCAACTATTTGTACAGAGCAGACAGACAGATAAGGAAGCACATTGGAAATTGCTTTGTAGACCTGCTTCCCCTCCTTTCCCTATGTCCAAATTGAAAGAAAATAGAAACAAAATTCGGTCAACAGCAACAGGAAGGAGAGGAGGTTCTGGGCAACGCATGAGCCTCCAGAAGCTGGAAGAGGAGAGAGCAGACACTTCTGAGCATCCCCTGTCTTGTGTTCCTTCCTCAAGCACCTGCACTCAGTCACTGGCACACACTCCTGAGGCACTGGCCCTACCAGGGTATCACCAAGGACACCCTTCTTATGTCATCTCTCAGTGTAGCTTTTGCTGCTTTAGGCATTACAATAATTAATGTTTTTAGGGACTTCTCCCAGCCTTTGATAACTCAATACCATCACTGGGGTTCTGTCAGGAAGACTATTTCTTCTCGCTTTTAAAGAATAAAGGAAGCTCTTTTCTCCTACATCTATACCAGGAATAATTCCTTGCTGAAATCAGCTGCTTGCTGTGGGAGAAAGGCATTGTACTGACAGGCTTGAAAACTGACAACTTGCTATTAAACTACAAAAAACTCCCCTCCCCAGTGATGGTGGAGGCTTAGCAGCAGGAAACTCTTCTCTTCTGGCATCCTTTTGCAGTTCTAAAAGCTTCAGAAGAACTTGTGAGAAATCAGAACTGGGCAAGTCTAGCCTGATGTATACGCAGACCTTAAACTAGCCCTGGCTTAAACCCTGAATTGCTTTTTTCACCCTCTTTGTGGTCACGTCCAGAATCCCTTCTGAACACCTCTCTGAGTGCTTGGTTAGACCAAGGCTCCAGTTATTAATTCTTCCTCTTTTCTCCTTCCATTCCTAATGTTTGTGTCTCATTAGGCTACAGGTGCCTCTCCTTACTCAGAGCTCTATCCTGCATCTGCCTGATGTCCTGGTCTCTCCTTCTTCATCCCAGCATCTCTATACACATCAATCCATGTACATTACCTTCTGCTTTTACAGCATATGAATTTCAAGGTTTTAGAAGCACTAAAATCACCTAAAACAATCCAGACTCTCTCACATACTACCACATGCTCCAATTCATAATTGGGCACTATCACCAAAGGCTTTATATTTAAAAAATTTATTAGGACTTTTTTCACAATTAAATATTTTAATTCAAACCATCCTGTGTGTGCCGTGGGAGGCAGAGCAGACAGCAGACTATCAGCATAAAAAGGAATTGATTGAAGGACAGCACTGGATCAGTAAGGTGTGTTCTGGACATTCATATTCCAAGCAGGTAGAAGAAGAATCAATTTTGTAAGAAACAATTTTTTGGGTAATAACACATTTCCTGGAGTAACTACTTCCCTGGTCAAAAAGCTTCATACCCAGCAGTTTCTTGCTTTCATTTTCTTGTCCTCAATCCTCAGCTTGTGTATATCAGCATCTCTTTACAGAAGTCAGTAGAGATATGTCTGTTTATGTGAGCTACAGATCTGGTCCAAGCCTCAGTCTATACTACAAAGTTTCAAAGAGATTCTTGGCAAATGAAGAAGGAAAATAAAAGTCTTTTTGTACTCCAAAATTTCCCAGGAATAAAACAAATGCACAGTCAAAACTATTCAAATGACATTTCAGGAGATCAGTCATTGAATCCATTAATGCATTTCTTTTTAAACAGATGGAGTTTGCAAATTGACTTTGGGCTTATAGGCTAACCTGTTCTATTGCCATCATGGCCAAACCTGATTCCTGGCATGAGAGCCAGCTCTGTGTTCACAAGAGACCCAGTGCTGAAATGGAAAGGATTCTGCCCAACAAAGATAGGGTCTAATCAAAGAATAACTTAATAACAATCTTATCAAGGTTGTATCAGGATTCAAAGCCAGGTTACATGCATTTTGAAGTCAGTCAGGCATACACCCACCAAAAATCACTCATTTTTTCAGAATACAAGCCCAGGATCAAGCACAGGGTCTCACATAAAGCAGTGCCGTACCCGAGGGAAAGCTGTGCTGAAATCAATGGGACTAGTCACTCGGCAAAGCTCTGCACAGCACAGTCCACAGCATTTATAGCTAAAGGTTGTAGCTACAAGCTTGGGCCTGATTTCCCACTACACAGTATGGATGGTAAATTACAATTATTCCCACTTTTAAGGTCCTTGCCTAAAGAGTTTTATTCCTATAAAAGCAAATAATTGCTCCCCATCTTCTTGTATTGCTGGAGCAGAAAATATCTCTGCCATTGTGATTCTCTCTTGACTCTCTATTTGGTGGTCCTGTTACCCCGACCTCAGTACAGGCTTCATTAATGTGTGTGTGTTAAGATCATTTACAGGCAGTGGGTAACGAGCAGTGATGCTGCTGAGACTTTCCAAGGAGCTTGGCAAACTGAGTTTAGCTGGTTCTCCAGGATCACACATACTCTGCAGCCCATTGCTGCCCACAAGTGCCCATGGTGTGTTCCTGGAGAAAGCTGGGATTGGGGTGGGATGGAGTTACTTCTAATTTCTGCTTTTTCATTACTTCAGAGTTAACACATGGATGAAGTAAGTCTGTGGTCCATGGCAAACAGTTACAGAGGTGGTGAGCAATGAGGAAGCTGGAGCTTTTGTTTGTGTATCAACAACACAACTCTCAGGTGCATCCTGGCTGCAGGCCATTCATTCCAGGTGATGCTGTGAAGTGCAAGACACTCCATGCTGCATAGGGTCTGCAGTGCCAGCAGCAAGAAAGCTCTCATGAATTAAGGACAACTGACCTGCAGGAATAAGCCTAAGCAAGAGTAAGCCATAATAATCACACCTCTTTGAGAGCTTCTGTTTCATTAGAGAGGCTTTAATAGCTTTATAAAATCAGGAAAGTATCTATTATAATAATTTACGGATGGGAACATAAAGACTCTGAGAGGTGGTGGCTGGCACATTCAGATGCTGGTCGGGTTCCTCACGTGCTTTGTCACTAACAATCTAGCAAAGGGTGATTGTGCATGTCTCAGGTTGAACATTTCCACATTAAGCAGCCATAGACAAGGGTCCGCTTGTGAAAATCTTGCCCAATTAATTTTGGGAGAATCCCACAGAACACCAGTGGTAGGGAAATAGAAAGGAGGGTTGCTGACCACACTGCTCCCCAGGCTCTTCACCCCAGGAGACTGATTGCAGGCCAGGCTCGTGGTATTGGGCATCAGGTTCTCACCTGTGCCTTGAAAGAAGGGTGTACAGGCAGTTACCCAGCTTTCAGAAAACTCCTTACCTTTGAAACACTCCCCATAACTGTTATTACCATGTCTGCCTGGTGACCAACAAGGTTTGTATTTGAATAATGGCTTTGCCCCTCTCTGAATCCCACTGGCTTAAGGCTTTAGGGTGTTTGTGTGTCGTCTTCTCCTCCCCTTGTTTTAATTAAGATACATTTTACTAACTATCCAAAGTGAAACACGAACGCAGATTAAAAATAGAACTGTGCAAGAAGCTGGGGAGCTGAGGTAGGAGGGAAGGGGCTGACGTGGCTGTGCCCTTACTCAGACACTGAGCTTTTCCAGTGGCTTTCGCCAGGGAGCCAAATTTCCTGCTGAGATGTGAACTAACCCTCACACTGTCCCCATGAAAGGTGCCCGTGAGCACCCATGGAGAGCTGCAGAGAGATATGGAGAGAAGCAATAACTCGCCTGCGAGAACAGAGCATGACACAATTTCTTTTTAGATCCATTTAGGGAGGGTTATGGCTCCGCTCTGGCCATCTGAGTGAACGCAGCAAGAGAGGAAGTAAGGCAATATGCTGTTTATCTACTGAAAGGTCTCCTGTGCACCTGAGGAAATAGCTGGCTCTTACCACTGCTGGTGGGAAGGCAATGAATTTGCCGTACTTTGGGGAAATCAGAATAGCTGCTGGTGAGGTCTGTCCTCCCGTGTGTCCTGCTCCACGTTGTGAACACAGAGGAAGAGGAGCAAGTTTAAGTGACTCCAAAACCAAGCTCAGTACTTCATATTCATCATTTAGATTCTGAAAATGCCAGGGAGAGCAGGGCTCATTTGTTGATGCCTGTTTGCAGGGGTTTATTTGTTTGAGAAGGCTAATCAGCTATCAGGATGCAGAGGCAATTGTTTAAATGTAAAGGAAAAGGAAGAAATTGTTCAAAGCTATTCAGATGAGGTAGCATGGTTTGCGTTTTGATGTCGGTGTGCAGCCAACTGATAAATGCTGAGCCACAGTCTGGTGTAAATCCAGATGAATTCCATTAGAATCAACAGACTTGCTTCCAATTTATTCTGATGTAAGAGAGAGCATGATATTTCCATTTAGATTTACACTAGATTTGTTTCCTGCTTTCCATAATTCAGTCGGTTTCCATTGTGTACAAAAACAGCCTGGGCCAGATCTTGATCTCATTTGCATTGGAAGAAAACAGTTGTTTCAAATGGAGCTACACTGGATTCATAATTGCATAAATGAGAGCAGAACCTGATCTATTCCAAGTGAGAAATTCCCAGGGCATTGCTATGCAAGAACACCGCTGCCGTGGGGATCAGGTGCTTTGCCATCGATTCCAACAGAGAATTTTCATCTAAATCCTGGACTGGAGCCCCTCTTTCTTTTAGAAGACAAGCTAACAAGCCAACCTCCACCATCTCATGACCTAAAATACAAATACCATTGTATTTGTACAAATACCATGCGTTGGTTTAGAAGAAAGTCAGGAAGGGAAAGAGCTCAGCCTTGCCTGGCAGAATTCTTCCTCAAAAAATATGTTGGCCCTGATATATTTCATTTGTCACATACATTGTTTGTAACCCAAATTCTCCACATTGTCTTTTGCTTCCTACAGATCTTCTTCCCTTCAGGCCTTTCCAGCTCCCCTTGTTCGGTGGTAATTGGAAGCGTTGGAAGTAACACAATGATTCTCTGGCAGATAAGGCTGTCTCTGCTTTGGTGGCCGTGCTGCTAGCGATAGATTGGGTTATTACTAATAACTAATGAGAGGGTTATTCTCAGCAACATGTGCAATCAAATGGATTTACTCCTCCCCATTGAAGCTGCTTATTTCACTGCTAGTGGGAAAATAAGGCCATTTAGAGTCATTTATGGTGGTTGCAATGGCCTTTCTGAGTAGATATACAAGCTATATGCCATAGCTTCTAGGAGGACGTTGAACTCAGCTCATCCATCTGGCGTCACCACCTCTCACTCTTGCTCCATGCTGTCTTCTAGAAGCCACTATTTCCATGGGACATGAAGAGACGTCACTCTCACTCTGGATCTTACAAGTCTTGTACAAGCTCAGCCAACCCTCAAAACACCAGCCTCCCCTGGCTGCCAGCTCTAACGCTTTGTGAGCGTGGACATTCCACCTCAATTCTCAAAGATGAGTTTTGCTGTGAAAACATGCAGCTCAATTCTTTGTTACCCGGGGAAATGCAAAGCTGATGTGCAGCAAGAGCAGCTACATCAGCAGCACATCACTTTACGTGGCTTGCTGTTTTAAATGAAGACATACCATTTGCATTTGCAGGGCTCCTGTGTGTTTAATTCCACAGTGACTTTAGGTTCCATTACAAATTTAAATATTTCTCTTCATTTACAACATTTAGCACCACATGTAGGAAGGCAACAATTACAAGACCAACAGCAACGACACCGATGACGCCGCCACGCTTACGAGGCCATCAGTATTAGGAGCACATTATGTGGCAGATTGAAATTTCAGCATCTCGCCGCTTCTCTCACCACATCATCTCAGCCCTGTGCAGAGAGACTGGAGATTACCCCATGGGTTTGGCCTGCAGTATAGAAAACACAGCCTTGAAAAAACAAGGCAATCATCAAATTTCCAGTGTAGGCGGCAATCTGTCTGTTAGGTTTGCACACATACACATTATCGGGGCCCGCAAGTGCCTAAAGGCAGATTTACACAGAGCAGCTCGGCAGCTCTTGCCTATAAAACACAAAGGCACACCAGGTTCTCTTCTGTCTGATGCTTCACAGCCAGCAGTGACTGAGCAGGACCCATCACGCGGTAACAAAGGCTGACATAAATACTTATTTGTCATTTTGTTCCCTACGGTTTTTATTCCACCATGCAATTTGCATTATAACTGGATCCTAATTGTCCATTTTAGCAGGCAAAGAGCAATCTGATACAGATTATAATAAGCGAGGTGAAGCAGCCACGTCACAAAATAGGTGCTACCAGCCAAAGACAACCTTTCTGTCTCCTGGGGTTTTGACCCCAGCTGATTAAGCAAGTGAGTAGCACTGCCTGGAATTAACATGAGCTCCAAAAAAACCCAGGACAGTGAGAGAGAGTCTGCTTAACCTAAGCACAAGTACCAGAAGCTCTTTCATCAGGGCTTCCTGATAGCCCTGACCATCTGAGGCGATGTAGTCCTGAAAGCACCTTTGAGGTGACGTGGTGCTACTGTCCTCGGTGAAGGGCCATCTGGGAAGTGACACACCACCGCAGCCCAACTGAGGTAGCACAGCAGAGCCACCAAGGGGACAGAGTCCCAGAAAGCAGCATGTGGCCCTGAAAACTTGGAACATCTGGGAGGAGAGCACTTCCAGGAGGGAATGGCGCACAGCCAGTCTGGCTAAGAGAGGCTAATGTGCCCTGTGCCACAGCTGCCCTGTGCCAACTAGCCCTTGCAAGGAGACCTGGTGCAGCTGCCAGGGTTTGGGGAGTGTGTGGAAGTGCTTCTGCAGGAGGGAAATCCATAATGAAGCAGCCTCAAAGGAGAGGTGAGACAACCTGCTGGAGACCCAGAGATCTCCACTGGAGCAGTCACTGCGTTGAATTCTCCTATATATGAAAAAAACCCTCTGTATTCCCAGGGTTGCTAATGCAGACTCATTGATTAGAAGGCAGGGCGGGAAATTAAATGAGGCAGGTGAATTAAAGCCAGACTTCACAGGCTGCATCTGTTCCTCCAGTCCCTCTGGGTACAACACTGATGTAACTTTAAAAAGTAAATTTAGTGCTGAGGAAAGCTGCCAGGCTGATGGCCCTGTAAACTGAAGCGCTTGAGCCATCCACAAGAGGAGAAGTACAGAAGAGCTGCTGAAACGTGCCTCAGCCGGAGCTGCCTCGGTGAAGCACAGTGGCTGGTGGAGGTGGCCTGCCTGGACTTGTCTTCTGCTCATGAAGCTCAGGAGAGCTGGAAGGCCTGGCTGTGGCTCTGAGGTGGAGGTGAGAGCAGCAGCGAACAGCAGTGCTTTTGGTATTTCTGTCTATGAGGCCCCATCAAAAGCAGGATCCCAAAGATAAACACTCCTAATGAGAAGAAATCCCATCCGTGGTGCAAAGGTCTCCATCTTGCAATATCCCAGCTGGCACAGCGATAGAAGCTCTTATGCCTTTCAGCTTTGATCCTCGGTCTTGTCCACACCTGTGTTCACAGAGAACAAGGGAAGCGTCCATTTCAGAGCAGTTCCTACTATCAGTACCTTTCCTGGTTCTTGGACATACAAGAGCAGCCCTCTACTCCACTGCCTAAAGAGCCTGGCTGTTGTTTTGATGGACCTGGACAAGCAAGGAGACAGGACATCTCAAACAGGAGACCCGTTTTGCCACTGAAGTGTGTGTCCAGAAGAGGATTCGAAGCATGCATCTGCCTGTTTGGAGACCTTCTTCTTGGCCAGACTCAGGTAAACCCCAAATGTCTAAATTGGAATCTAAAAAGCGAATGTCACCTCTTCTGAGAGCAGCTGAATGGTGTCATCCCAGCATTTAGCAAGTGTTAAGGATGCCTGAAACTAAGGAGTAAGAGGCAGCGTGGGGAGGACGGGCAGTGGGAGAGACAGTGTAGAACCAGGGAGTAAAAGGGTTGTCCCATTGCTTTCCCAGTCCTCTCAGCACTGGAGGGTGACACAATCCAATCTGCAAAGCAGGAAAAACCTCTCGAAGGAAACCAATATAACAAACAGGCAAAGAAAGAAAGAAAGCAGTCAGCTCTTGTTCCTCAGAGTAGAGCCTCTTTTCTCCTATATCTTGCATTGTATTATGGCATAGAGGGAAAAAACAGAAATATCTCAAATAGATCCAGTTAGCTTTACCTCTTTTTATGTACCTGTGGCTGTTTCCAGGTGGTTTGCTTTTTTTTTCTCTTCTTTTTCCCATGTGATAAGATCCATCATTTGAAGGACAGCAACCAAACCAGCTCTCCCGGCTCTGAAGAAAGGCAGCAACTGCACTTAGAATAAAAGATTGTCAGGCAGATTTGAAGTGTCAATCAAAGCCTATCTCTGAAAAAAACATTAGTCCAGGCAGCTCCCCACACCACCACAGTTAATTTACTTTCCAGATACCCTCCTGAGCTGCAAAAAGCCTTCCAGAGCTGACCAGAGCTGCCAGTTACAGGCACGAGGTGTTAGAGTAGATACTGGATCTAATTCCACTCAGGTCAGTTTGCCTTTTGCAGAATGAAAGACTGTGATTATCAGGTCCAGAGAATTCCAGTCTCCCCAGATTTGTGAGGCAAACAGTACCTTTTACAAGAAGAGGGGCACAGATTTAGGACTCTGTTGCTGAGCATGTCCCATCTTCAGTGGCAAGCCTCCACTTTAATATTATTATTATAATTTAAATTATTATTTATGACTGCACCTAGGGCTGCACAAAGCACTTTCCAAGCACTCAGGAAAGTACTGGCTCTGCTCCAAGAAACTCATTATTTCAGGACAGACAGACGCACAGAGGCGCCGCATGGTCAAGTGGCAGAAACGCTGACCCAACAGAGCCAGGAACTCTCCAGTTTGCTTACTGGTTGACCTTGGAAAAGTCACATTCCTTCTTCCCGTGCTTAGTCCCAACCCACCCTTTGTCCATCTCTGTTGAAAGTTCTTCACCTGTGACTATGTTCATGTCTTTGTCTTAGAATCTCTTTCTTTGCAAAGCCCAGGGAAGTATTGGGGGAAATATTTTTGTTCCTAAAAAAAAAAAAAAAAAGAAAAGAAAAAAAAAAGACTGGAAAATGAGAAACACCATTTCCATGGTGTTTCTTGAAATGCTTTTGTTGAGAAAAAAGAATCAAGTGTTTTCTCATTGCCAAAGAAAAAGTCCAGAAAGGCATGCTTTTCAGTTGGAAAACCGAAAATGCAGGTTTGAGGGGTTTGGTAAGACTGTTAGTTGCCAGTCAGTGAAATTTTCTGGGGAAAGTGCCATAGTGGTTTAAAGAAATATCCGTTTGGTCCTGAAAGTAAGTTTGATCCTAAACATCAAGATGTTCTGTGAGCAGGGGAACTGGTGAAACCCGTTTTCCTTGTGACTTGTGTATTTAAAAAATTGCTTTTCATTTCTTCCTTTCTTGGTGCTCCCAGCTGACTGTAATATCCCCCAGGGCATCCTTATCCCCTCCAGACCTCCCTAGCAAAGTCCTCAGCTCTTCCAAGAGCTTCTTGCTTTGCAGACAAGGGACTGCAAGAGCAGGAAATGGTTTGAAGCAGGGCAGGCACTGATTGACCAGCCAGTATCTAAATGCCAGCTGGTCACCTGGCTGCTGCATCTCCAAATAGATAGGGAGCAAGAGGTGTAATTACCTTTCCTTCAGTAGGATATTAACTTAAATGTCTCTGTTCTATCCAGCTGCTCTTTTTTGCATGAAAATTGCAGTTGGGTCTATGAGACCTCTCTTTCCATCAAACTGGGTTGAATCAGGTCAGTCGGTTCAGTTGTTGGAGCGGGGGGACTGGCACACAGATGGAAGAATAACGTGATGTCTTATAAACCCTGGCTCAAAAATAAGGTGGTTTTGGTGTAACAATAGGTGCCAAACGTCAGGTGAGGTAGTCACCATAACAGTGACTAACCAGTCTCTGTCCTTTGGATAAATAAAGGCTCTCAAGCTCCAGGACTGTCTGCAGTGTCCTTAGAGCTTATTTGCTGTATGGAGCCTTCAACCTAGAAACGTGGGCCCTGCTGTCCAGGATCTGCTCAGCCCAGAAAGTCCCTGACCTAAGTCACTTCCAGCTGGATGGACAAAGAGTGGGAGAAAGGGAAGAATAAATTCTCTCAGACTTACACGTAGGAAAACAAAGGCCAAGATCAGCAACTTACTGAGATATCCTGTGAGAGAGCCAGAAGGAGTCTCCGATGTCCAGTATCCCCATCTAGGGCCCTAAGCAAAGTCCATCTCAGCTCCTTCTTGCTTCATCACCCCAGCAGAAGTCACCCTTTCATGGGCATTTCACTCTGCTTCACTGCCCTCAGGAGCTGAGGCAGTCTTACCCACGCTTCTCCTTTGGCAGTCAAGACCACATGGCACACTGATGAAGAAACGTTATTTGTTGTTTTGTTTGGGTTCATTATTCATGGGTACTGTGCTGAAAACACTCAGAGCTGCTTTCTGAACAGTCCTTGAGCTGGCGTGTGGGGAGGGACTTACCAAACGCTGGTGGCCGGGCTGCCTTTCCATGGCCAAGCTCTCTTCCATCTGCTTCCCTTCAGCCCTTGTCATGCTCCCCGTCTCTCATGGCTTTGGCTGTGCTCTTTGGCATTATCTGAATAAGAAAGAGGCAAATACTTGGAGCACTGTAGACACGCAATCAAAAATGGCATTTGACCAAGGAGGCGCTCACCCTGACGCGGGGAGAATATAAACCTCATCCTCTGACTGGTTTGGTTTTTGAGTCACTCTGTGCAGCTGAGGATAAGCCACTTGCAGGTTTTCAGACCCATTTATCCCTCCGCAAAAGATACCTTCACCCTCCAGATAACCCGCAACTGTCTGGAATCCTTTTTCACATAGCCAAGGCTCTCCCTCTTTAGTACATGCCCCTGGAAACCCCTTTTTTATCTCAGAACAGGGCAGCTTGTAGCTTTAGGAGCACTTTTAGGATGTTTACAGTAAGACAGAGCTTGAATTGCTCCAGACATGCTGCCCACGTGCATTAGCACTAAACCGTGGCTTTCTGGGGTTATGGTTCCATAAACATTTTCTGAAAGGGGTACAAACCCTGTATAGAAGACTTAAGCTTAGCAAGACTAGGACTTTCTTAGTTACTCTTCTGAAGACCCTTAGAACTCATCTAGGGCTACCCCCTGGGGTCTCCAGAACAGAGGCTGAAGCTCTGGCAGATTTCTAGGGGTACCTCTTCAGGGCTTGCATTTGCTTAGAGAGCTCATTATCACACCTTGGACTGCAACCAAGATACTCGTGGCCCGTAGGCAGCAGCTCTACCAGGCAACCACCCCACCCAGCCGAGCCAGTAAGTGCAGGGCTGAGCCTTTTTGACTCCTGTGAATTGCTCTTTGCAATTATGCAGACAAGAAACCGAGCCTGTGCTGCAAACATTTCATCAGGACTTAGAGAAATTCAAAGTTTATGGGGTGGGGTTTTTTGTCAGATCCTAACAAAGGACACTACAAGTCTACTTAGGTTCATATCAACCACTGGTTGGATTTTCTGCAAAACCCAGCAGAGGACTCGTATTCCAGCACTTTCAGGGGATTGTAAGAGCCAAGGATTTTCTGTGAGCCCACCCTGGAACACATCTGCCCCATAAAACACCAAGGACTTAGAGAGGATATTTATCCCAACTGGGCAAAATCCTCACCTGGTAAAAATCAGCACAACTACAGAGAAGTCCAGGAAGCTGTGCCATATCACACCGGAAAAGAGCTTGGTTTAGAATATACTTTCCATTCGTTAATTCTTTGCCTAGAGCCAAGACAGTGACCCCCATCAGCTCAGTTTAATCTACTGCAATCCCATGCAACCACACAGGGGAGGAATTCAGCTCCTGTGGACTATGTTCTGCATCTGATGCAACCCTCTGCTTTTGTTAAATGAGCTTCTTGTGCTGAACAGTAAGTAACTGAGCTTAATACAGGTGTCATTTTCGGGCCCGTACACTGCAAGAAGTCGGCAGAGGTAATAACTGCACCAGCTTTCAGAACTTAAAAATCACTTAACTGATTTCAAGGAAGTTACAGCAGCCAAGGGTTTGGCCCGTGATTAATAGACATAAATACTACCTTCAGCCACAGAGATGGAGAAGTCAGTCCCCCACCTGGTTGTTGTCTCAGTAATGCATCTCTTGGAGGATATTTTTTAAACCAGTGTTATTTCTCCAGTAGACAGAAGCAGGCCTGTTAAGGCCATACCAGGTCAACATATGTCTAAGCATGTGCTGAAGAACTTAATCAGTTTTCCCCGAGAAAAGAGACTCCCAATGCTATTTAAAGGATTGTTATCCCACTGTGAGTTGCCTTGGAGCCTGCTGCTAGGCCTAAGCTTAACAGGGCAAGTCAGTAGTATCTGGATGGGAGCGAAAAGTCTTCCCCTCCATGCTGAGCAGTAATTGCTGAGCAACCCCAGGAGCTGGAAGGTCAGTGCAAGGAGCAGGTATCACAAAATCAACACTGAAAGCTACTGTAAGGGACTTAATTCATCTGGGCTGTAACATCAGCTTTCTATGTGGGGTCAAACTATGGAGATCCCATTATTTTTCTGGTTTCTCTCTCTAAAGATCCAACATCATCTGCTGTGCTTGGTGACTGCTTCTCAGGCAATTCCAGTGAGAATGAGAGGAGAGCAGAGTAATATAAGCCTGGAGTGAGCCACTGCTGAGCATCTATGTCGAACACCAATCCTCAATCCTCACAGGAGTCAAATGTAGGCAGTAGTTCCTAAGCATCAGCTAAACTGGACCCTATGGGAGTGGTTCAGCCATCGTTTTCATTTATGAGGCCAAAAATCAGAGTCTGTAAAGTGAATGGAGGGAATTCACTGTAAAGTGAATAAGGGAATTAGCCAGGTTCCCCAAAGATGGACAGTTTTGTTATTCTGCCAGGAGGTAGCTCCTTGAGTGGATGGACTTTTGGAAAACTAGGCTGAACAGCCTCCAAAGGATAAAACATGATCCCAAGCACATTAAGGCTTGTATAAGCACTGGGACACCAAGGCTGGATTGCAGTAGAGGGAGAATCCTGGACATGCTTATCTTGACCTAAGAATGGCTTATGTACCACGTGGGGCCTCGGTCTGCTTCTTGAGCTGTCAGGAGTTGTTCCTAGATGAGTTGTTATGGTAACAACTGAGCTAATGCCCTGAGATAGATGGTTTCAGGTGGCTCCAGGCCAGAAAATCAACACCAGTAGATTCCAGATAATAGACTTCTGCTAAACTCAGTGCTGGCATCTACTTTATTTAGCCTATTCACCAATGACTTACTGAACTCCATTCTCCGGGCACGCTATATATGATGACAGCAACTGCTTGGCCTCAATGAACCTCGGCTTCCAAAAGACTGAGGGGATCCCATGTGCTGTGGCTGAGTCTGTGCCAGTAAATTAAATGTTCCTGGGACTTTCTTCTGCATTGAGAGGACAGCTGGCACAGAACGGCAAATATTTTCCTGTTAAATTCTTACCATCCAAACCTGCATGGTCACATCCAGACAGCCCATAAGGAATAGTCCCTGGCCCATGCTAGCTCCCAAAATGCATCTGGACTGGGCCAATACTGCAGTGCAACATTCCAGCATTGCAACAGTCTGGGCACTGGTTAATTTATTGGTACAAACCTTGTCTGAGTGACTGCTAGAGGTGACTGCACAAGAAAGGAGTCTGACACCAAGTAAGGAGCAAGAGCTCTGTTGATGTGCTGTGTTTCTACCATGTCCAGAGCCAGCAGGAGCTGGACATCCTTAGCAAGGGTGAGTGACAGGCACACAGCACATCTAGGAATCGCTCTGGATCACCTATTCAGAATCATAGAATGGTTAGAGTTGGAAGGGACCTTAAAGATCATCGAGTTCCAACCCCCCTGCCCTGGGCAGGGACACCTCCCACTAGAGCAGGTTGCTCCAAGCCCCCTCCAGCCTGGCCTTGAACACTTCCAGAGATGGGGTATCCACAACTTCCCTGGGCAACCTGTTCCAGTGTCTCACCACCCTCACAGCAAATAATTTCTTTCTGGTATCTAATCTAAATCTCCCCTCTGACGATTTAAAACCTTTACCTCTTGTCTTGTCCTGTCACTACACATCCTGACAAAGAGTCCCTCCCCAGCTCTCCTGCAGGCTCCCTTCAGATATTGGAAGGATATTTACATCTTCTATTTGAAAGAGCTCATGGGTGGTGAGATTCACCAGTAGATGAATCAGTGGATTCACCAGTTCAAGACATTATCCCTCCACCTACCACCAAATGATCAACAAGGAGCATGCCCCCACCATCCAGCGCTGCTGATGACTACACCATGGGAGGCCTCGTTGGTGAGTGCTCATGCACAACACGCAGCTGGCAAGGAGCATCCCAGTGTCTCATTGCAGCAGACACAATTCAGGAAGAGTGGTGCCAGTTTCAGGAACTCCCACATCACCACCGGACCAGCTGAGCAGCTCCCTGGCTCTGGGGCCCTGCACCCACCTCCAGAGCCAGCCAAACAGGTTCTGCCGTGGCGTGGTCCATGGTGCCAGGACTGATCATGCCTCCGGCATTTGGGACAGCCTGCTGCATGCCCTTGTGGATGCTCTTTAGTCTGTTCTGGGTGTCTGCTCTTCTTATGTTGAGACTCCCTGGTGGTCTCCTTGTGTCGGGCACTGATGGTTTGAACACTACAGGTTGGCCCAAGGCCACTGAGCTGGGGAGGTTCTCTCTCTGCTTGTTCATTCACATTTCAGGCCTTGCTCTGCTTGTTTTACCCACTTGCAAACCATGTTACTGTAATGTGCAGCTCTCTAGGGCAGGAACTGTTTCTCAGCGTGTTCTTTGCTCAACTCCTACTGTAAGAGGGTTGCAATCTCAATCAGTGCAGCAGTAATGTGATTAACAAGCTCTGCACCAGGGGGAATCGCACCCTCTGAGGATGTGATATTCCCAGTTCTGGCCTGCCCGTGTGTTTTCCCAGGGCAAGAGGTCATGTTGACTGAGCTCCAAAATGGCTTGCTCAAACTTTTAAACACCAAGGTCCAAATAAATGTTCAGTATTTAGCTGCTATGCTGATCCCTTTTCTGCCAAGCTGCAGCCTTAAGTGAATTTTTATGACTAAGTTATAAACCCTAGAAAACATGAGCAAGGAGTAGAAATGCTGACTTGGCCTTTGCTAAATGCCAATTATCTACAAAGGCATTAAGGGGGGAGGGGGAGGAATGAAAAATAGGGTCATTTTCATGTTTTCTCTGGTTCAAAGTAAACTGTCCCGTGAGCCCCTTGTAGGAACACACAGCATACAGAGTGACCATTAATATTTATAGGCACGACACTGAGCTGCAGACCTTGGCAATCAGAGCAACTCCACTTTTGGAATTAATATAGCTCTGCTTGGCTGGCATCTCAATACAAAAAAGTTGGAGACACCAAGATTTTCTGGGAGAACTTAAGAAGCAGACGCTGAGCTTTGATGGAGAGGGTCCACACTTCGTGGAGTTGGTGAAGTACTAAAACCAACTCTTAAATCCTCAGGGCTGCTGGCCAAACACAACACCATGTTCTCTATTCCTCTTTGCTCCTGTGCCTCCTGGAGGGTCCCGGCATGGCATAGGCCCCTCTCCTTGTGTTCCCCAAGGTTGCACGGTGTTACCCAGCAGACCAGCATATCTCCATAGACACTACTGGAGCAACATGGATTTATAATACCTAGAAATCTGTTTAAAAAGGCTCAAAATGGTGCTGTAATCTCAATTGGCTGGGGTTGTCACAACCCAATGATCCTTCGTGTCCAAGAACTCAGAGAGAGACATGACTTCAGGGAGAGACTGTCCACCCCCCACACCAACACACCTAGTCCTGGGAAAAAGGAGTAGGGGATTGTTCAGGAGCCAAGAAGGTTTTGATGAAATTCAAGGAGAAAAATATTAGAAATCTCACTCCCTTTTTCCCATGGTCACAAAAATTGAGCTGGAGCTTTCAGCAAAAGGCTCTACATTTTAAAAAATGCCTAGTGACTTCCAGTGGGCACACTAAACTCAGCACACTGGGGCCAGGATCTCCTGGTGGGTTTTGCCCTGCTGCGGTTACGCCCTGATTTTGCAGCATGTGGGAAGGTGTGTAACATGTTATGGAAATTAGGCATCTGTCAAAAGAGCATCAATACATGCACTCCATCAACTGAGTCCCTCAGAGTCTTATTTTTTTTGCTCTTGGAAATTCAGGCTGTACAATTTAGGAAAATAAACACTGGAAACAACAACAAATAGAAATGCTCCTGCCATAAAAAACAAGGTGAAAAGGAGGAGCTGAGCCAAGTTAATCAGAGAGCTGAAATGAGATGTTGGAGAAAGGGGCCGTGGGTGATTCGGGGTTTGCAGTTAGCTGAGCGATGTGAAATCTCTTGTGTCTGGCCCAGCTCTGAAAGGAAATGCTTTATTAAATCTTCTTTGTGTGAGATTTCAAGCTGCCTCTGGACTGGAAAATAGGACCACTCCAGTATGTGGCATATAATCAGGAACTGAAGTCTTTAGTGCAGAGTTTTCTGCAGAGGAAGCTCTGATCAGCATAGCCATGTAACTTGGAGGGCTCAGGATTCAGAAAGCTGAATTAGACACAGTACACCCACGTTCTGCTGTGCACCTCTTCCACCTGGTACCCCTAAAACGCTTCACAGAATAAATCATGCTGGCAGTAACAACCAGGCATTAGGAAAGGCAGCGCAGGTGGGCATTAATTCACCCCGCTGAATGGTGGGTCTCAGGTCCATCTCTGCCCAGCACTGGCACTCGTTGCTGGCAGCTGACAGCTCTTCCCCAGTAAACCAGGACTGTGCCACCCTCAAGTACTCACAGAAACTGTCTACTAAAAAGAAAAGGAGAGCACCAGACACAAGAAAGAACAAGGATGAGAGACTCCCAGAGCACTCCCTCATATCGAACCATCTCCTTTGCCCTTTTGCATACCTTGTCTCTCTCTCTGTGCTTGGCCACAGAGTTGGGAAAGTGAGACCTGACCAGAGGCAGGACAGGCAGCATTGACCACATTTCCTCCTTCTCCTCTTACCCCCTTATTTCACTAGAGCTGAAGGGCCTTGAATCTCAGTCCACCTGCTGGAAATTGCAGGGTCAAAGTTCCTGATCTGCTTTCTGCAAACCCCACCAGGAAAGTATCCTGAAGGGCTGAGATACACCGAGCATTCCCCTTCCTCCACACCACCCCCTCTGCAGATGATCTCCTTGCCTACCTTTTATTGCTGACGAGAAGCAGGACAGAGCCATTCTGGATATTGGCCTCTTTGAGAGTCTCGTGCTCCTCAAGCTGCCTGGAGTTGTAATAAAATGTCTTCTTCCAGGAAGTGACGCCCTCCCGTACTAAGTGAGCCCGTAGGTCCATCACCGTGTCTCTGGGCTTGACCGTCAGGGGCATCATCAGGTCCTCATCAGCCAGGTGCACCTTAATGTGGTACCTCTTCCAGCGAGAAAGGCTCCTTCGCAGCGTGTCCATCCTCTGCAGCTCACCAGGGCCAGCGTGGCAGAGAGGAACATCCAGCTGGGAGGTCGGTAAGGCAGGGATGTGGCTCTAAAGAGGCTGTCTGCCGTGAACAGCTTAAAATGTCCTGCCAAACCTGTTCCTCCCAGTTGCCGTGCCGCGTGCTTCACATTCCAGGGAAGAGCTCACCTGGCTCCAAGAGCCTGCTGGCTGGGAAACGTCTCCATGAATCATTTCCTCACACCCCCGAATCCCATCATAATTATAACGTCTTCACAAAGTGCTCTTCATTCCAGTGACTGTCAGAGGACTTTAAAGCTGGGTCTTGATGACCATTAGAAATGTGGGTGCATGTGAGAAATGAATGGGTTTAGTAACCTCATGTCTCTGACTCTAAAAAGCTGCCAGCTACGGAGTAGCTGCTCAACAAAGCAGAAGATGAGGAACCTCACAGCTATTTAACATGGCCTTTTTAATGAAGAAAACTACTCTGCATAGTGAAAAATACCTCATGAGGGAGAGCCAGAGCATCCTGAAGGAGACACAGAGCCTGGCTAGTGTGAACACCCCTCGTTAGTGCAGTTTCCCCCAAGGAGATGTGCACAGTGATTGTAGGCAAACAGGCAGGGACCCTCCAAAAGAAGTAGGACTCAGTCATTGCTTGTAACACTATCATGCATCTTGATAGATGCACGTGCTCCTTGCTGGTTCATCATCTTGATTTCCTCTTCCTTTTAGATCCCTGCCTAATTGAAGGGCTGGTCGCATCCTGCTATAGCATGTGAGCAGGGACAGCATCATGGCAGTGCAGGCACAGCACGCAGACAGGTGACAACCCAGGCCTTGAATACTGAGAGGAACAAGGAATACTTTGGTAAGTACAATGACATCTCCGAAAGGGAGGAAGCGATGCCACAGGAGCGGGCTGTAATTGAATGATCCTGCAAGAAAGACTCTGGCAGTCACAAGACGATACTTCAGAGCAAACATCATCAAGATAAGGAAGTCTTTTTTTTTTTTTTTTCTTTTTCTCAAAAAGATCAAGTCACCCTCTTATCTTGTAGGTAATTTCCTGTAGCCCATATTACAGGAACTAATTCCCTTGTCCATTCTCCTCAACGCAGACCAGTATTTTCAGACCAAAGTACTGCAAGATAGTTGACTTCAGAGTCTGCTCTTCACTAAAAAGGGGCTGCTCTTGCCTATTAGATAACAAACCAAACCATCAGATTTTCAGATATGGTAACAGTCAGCTCCCATTGAGAGAGTCACCTCCCAAGGGATGTCCCCTTAAGGAGGTTTTCACCCTGTCTTCACACCTCCCTTCTTCTTCCCTCCCCAGCACGTCATATCTCTGCCAAGAACAGCAACAAATATCTTGTGACAAATATTTGTGACACCACAGGCCATGGAGATTTCGCTCTTCACTTTAGAAGAACTGAAATTTCTACCAGCAAGGTTTTCTTTCCAGATTCACTTACTGTAAAGGTATGGGTTGTTTTGGTGGGTCCCATGTTCTTGGGTCCTCATTCTGACACTGAGTTGCTGCAAAGGCTTGAGATGAGTCACATCGTACCTTCGTGTTTCTGTTTGCTTATCTCAGGACTGCTGCACGGTGTGACACGTGTCCATTAAGCACCTTGTGGGAAACAGGAACAGCTTTTAGCACAGTCATGGTCTGGGAACATTTAAAAATGCCTGTCTCAACAGGTATGTCAATAATCTTCTTGAAGACAGCACAACACCACCCCAATTAGAGCAGGAGAAACTGAGGCACAGAGTGATGCAAAGCTGTTATAACAAAAAATACCAAAGGTTGGTCCCCATATCAAGGCACCTCAGTGAGAGGTCTCATCTTCAAAGACCTACAGAAGCGTACAAGCCTGGGGCCTACTGTAGCCTCCTTCATTGGGGTGACATTCACCAGGGGAGCCAAAATCCATCCCTGGTGTAAAGCCAGAGTTTCAGGGGTAAAGCAAGGGTCTGATCCAAGTCCCACTGCTCTCCAAGGGCAGGGTCTCATTGACGGCAGCCAGAACTGGATGAGGCCCCAGACACACTGAGGTCTGATGGCTCCGGCCAACAGAATTTGCCCACCAAGTGCCAAGGGAAGCATAAGGCATTCTCATTGCAGCAGAGCCCGTCTGTTGTCAGCAAGTCCATCAGCTCCATCCTTCCAGCATACGTGACAGCCTGACAGCTGCCAAATACCTCCCTCAGACACCTTTCAGGCGGCTCCTGTTTATTTTTAGGACAGCTTTTTCCAGTCGAGGCTCAGATGCACATCATTACATAGATAGGGGGGATGGTGGCAGAGAGAAAACACACAGCTACCTTTTTTTATTTCTTTGCCTATGCTGTGGTTGCAAACTTTTCTCCTATACCCCCATCCGCCAATATTGGGATCCTTGATTTTATGAAGAGAGATGATATTCCAGCCTATGAAAACCAGTATAAGGAGAAGTATAGCAGTGAAGTCAGTTTATGAAATATCGAAGCAGTGAAACCCTCACTGGAACACATGAATGTCTAATGCCAATTCCAATTAATTTTGAATTTTTCATTAAACCATTATTAAAAGCAAGAGGACAGCCGAAATAAGGGAAATTGACTTGGGCAGTATATTAAGTACCTTAGTTTTGCTGGAAGGTGTTTTATTATCTGTCCAAAGCAATTATTTCACCAGCTCCAGACGGTTTGTGGGCTAAACAGAGGTACAGAATAAAGTTCTACATGGTCTTTACTCAAAGTTATTTTAAACTCCATCCCCTGCCCTGCACCATGCAGCCTACTTGGGTGATGTCTCCAGCATGTCATATCTAGAGGACAAAGCATGGAGTCAGAGTTCTAAGTATCTGTGATAATGTGTCACTCCAGCATTATTTACAAATCAAATTAAAACTTATTGACTTAAGCTTTTCCCCACATTGAGGGTAAACAGAAGACATGCAAACATTCAGAGAAACATTCATTAGAAAAGCCTGAAAGGCAATTTAAAACCCAGGTGGGCTATGATTTTTTTTGGTGTGGAAAGAAATAAAGCAACAGCGTTTATAAAATGTTGTCTCCTCTTCTGCTCTGCAAGCTTCCTTACTTGGTTCACTAGAGCAAAAAAGAAACACCTGCCTAAATTAGGTGCTTCCTTAAAATGCCTCAAGCTGGATGAGGTGATCCTGGACCTTAGAATGTCTTCTTATAATCCCAGAATAGAGACACACATTTCTTAGGCAGGTTTTGGGTTTTTTTGGCGATGGCTGTGTTTTGCTGCTTGTTGTGCTGCAGAGGACAAGAGAGGAGAAGTGGGATGCTGCTTTATAAGGAAATAAAGAAACCTTTATTTCTTAGTACAAAAATAGGGGAATTGCAACATCTGTGGAAAATTTGACCCTAATTCCCCTGGCAGAGCCTATAAGTCTTTAGGGAAACCACTCTTCCAGTGCTGGCCTTTCAGGCAAGGAAGATACTTTGCTGTTTCCTGAAGCTCCCTGATCCCAGGATCTACCATGCTGAAGAAATGCTCTGATGTTTGTCTGGGGTGAGTCTGTGTGTGGGAGCAGATGGATGGTGAGGGATGGAGCGTGAGAGATGACTGCTCTTATCAGGCTGACCTGCAACTCTGGCTACCAAAGAAGGGCTTAGGCTCCTCAAATACATGATTCTGTTTTGTGATTGTCCTCCTGCTCCATTAACTGATGCTGCAGAGGGAAAGCTGTAGCTTTGTGAGCTCCAAGACTCATGCCAGGTGCTGGGGGGCACAGGGTTGGGAAAGTTTCCCTCCAGGGAGTGAACAGCCAAGCAGGACAAATCATGAGGCTTGACAGTGATAACTTAAGGTTAGAAATCTCTGGTCCGATACACAGCCTGCCACCTAATTCATCCAGTGCCCCAGATATCTCAGGTGATGGGCAGCTTAAGGTGCTAGTATTTATATTCCTGAAGTATCCAGAGGCCCCAGCTAGAGCTGTACTACCATGTGCCAAGTGCTTTACAGATAAGTACGATGAGTAAGACCTTTCCTATCGCCCAGTGCTTTCCTCCTCCTGAGATGGGCTTGGTTATAAAGTGCCTGGGCTCACTTTATACATCAAGTTACATCGAGAGCAAATGAACAAAGAGTTAATAAATGATTAATAAATGCTTTGAAAAACGGGTAATTAAATGCAACAGCTTTTTAGAGTCCAATGGATAAGCACAAAATATGTAAGCCCAAGTGATAACACTTTCTCCTGATATAACTTATCTACAGCATACTGCTCGCATCTGCAAGAGTGCTTAGGAATACGATTAACTTCCTGCATACCAGAAATAAAGACAGCCTTTCCATGATGGAGGAGCACTTCTCCTGGGGATTAGGGCAAAATTCTCATTGTTTAGACCATTGAAAATCCAGAAAAGCTGGCAGGTGCTTATGTTAATGTGTATGGGAGGTGTGAGTGATGAAGGAAAGTGACAGTCCTGACCCTGTCCTGTCACCTGCCTATCAGGCTGTAGGGTCCTGTGCTCCCTGGCGAAATGACTTCTCCATTCCACTAAATTCTCAGCCATAATCTCCCATCCTTGCCTGGCACAGGGGAAAATGTCCCTGTCATCCTGCCCCATTCCAGACAACAGTCAGAAGCTTGCCATCTGATCGTGCAGCAGAACAGATTTATTTTTTAAAAAGATGTCTCTAAAAGGAAGGGGGGGGGTATCCCCCTTTCATTCTTTTTGGTACAAATGAGGATTTCTGCCACTAAATTAGTTGAAGTTACCAAGCCAGACAGATCCTGCTGCAGGATTGGACTCCAAAAGATCCTACAACTTCCCTGGCTTGCTGCCCAGCATCAATATTGGCTTAGCAGGAGCTGGTGGACTCTGCTTGGCATGAGATTGAATTTAAAACAGGTTCCAGGAAAAAAAAAAAAACCAACCCAGGTATATTCAGCTTTGAAGGAGCAAATGAACCTGCAAGTTTTCTGAGCAAAAGTTGGATGTGAGTTGGTGACATTTTCTGGTGGAAAGGGAAATGTGAAGGGGGAAAAAAAAAAAAAAACAAACCAGTAACGCACATGTTAAATGAACCAGTCAAGTGCAGACAATGGAAAAGCTGAAAAATGGATATGGGGGAAAGCATTTTGCGGTGGTAGTTATTTCTCACTGCAGTTCTTTATAACTTCCCAGATGGGAGATTCATGACCCTAGGAAGAAGCCTGTATCCTCTGGCGTTTGGCCTGCGGCAGCCCATGACTCACTTGCCCTACCGGGTTTGGCAGTAAGCTGAGAAACAAGCAAGGCAGCAAAATGTCTTGTGGAAACAGCAAAACGCAACAAATTAATTGCTGGAAGAGCAAAAAAAAATAAACCTCTCTGCACAGAGGAGGGCCCTAGATGGAGAGAGAGTGAGCCCTGATGCCACTGAGGACTCTGGAGGAGCCGGCATCCCAGGCAGCAGCTCCACTCATTTGCAGGCAAAAGAAATTCAGGATGTCTCAGTCTTAAAAAGTGAGGTAGAAGGAAATAGAAGAGTTGAGGCTCTACCAGCCATTCCACCAGCAACAAGATGGTTTTCCAGAGCTCAAGGAAGAGAAGAGGATTTGTGGATCTACATTGCCATCTAATGGCAAGGAAGAGCTCAAAGCTTTCACTGTGGCTCAGAAATGGGCTGTCACAGCAGTCACTGAAGAGGGGACGGTACAGGCAGATGATTGTACTTTGGTCTAAAGGCAAATCCTGCTCTGCAACAGAATGGGCCTCACTGGCCAAGACAACACAGACAGACAAGAGAAAGGAAGAGCAAAGCCTTGGGATAGATTCTTCCTCTTCTGGCATCCTCTCCATTCCGTATTAGGCAGGAATGTTAACGTGCAGCTAGGATGGGACTGGTGTTCTTCAGGTGTACTGGATATTGGCAGTGAGACAGGCTTCCCAAAGAGGCGTATGTTTCAGGTGCTGAGTGAATTCTGCCTATCCTATTCAAAACAGAGACAAATTCAGCATCCTAGGTGTTCAGGACCCTCCTGGGAAATGCAGATAACCAGGAATATTTATGAAAAGAGGTAGATTCCCTTTGGATCTAGGCATGGGAAGAGAAGATCTACCACTTTGGTCACACCTAGCCCAGTATCTTGCCTGCATCTGTGGTGAGTAATGGTTACTTAATGAGATAGTATCAGAAAAGGGGAATTACGGATTGTTATTACCCCACCGTACCCTTCATGGTAGGAGACATCCCTGTAGGAAGAACCCACAAAGAACGGAAATTCAGTGAGGGTTTATGGATTTTGTCATTTAAAAGGAAGTGCCAGAAATAGACAAGTTTGATGTTCATTCTAGCGCCACCTTTGCTACAGTGCACTCCTAATGATACACCATATTATATATTTTCTACAACAGAATATTTTACAAGAGAGAATGGACTATTAGAAGATACCAAATTTCCTTCAGTTTCATACTATAAGTAAAGGATTGTCAACAGCTGCTTCTTCTGCTCTCAAAGTCTCTCGCTGTGACACATGCAGCTTTGTATATGAGGAGGAGCTGGAGCTTAGTCAATGTCACAGAGAGGAAGGTGATCTTTTATGACCGGGATTTTAGAATGGAGCAGGAACTGAGGGAGAAAATGGGAGTATAAAAATGTCTGCTTTCCCTGATAATAAAATGGAATGTGGTGTGGATCTCAGCTAACTCCTGGGCAATAAAAAAGGGGCAGGGATTGAGACCACAGAAAATTTTGAGACCGGCGAGGTCTGACCCGCCCGCCTCAGTCTGTTAAAATGCCTGCTGTGACACGCTCCCTGTGCAGCGCACTGCCAAAGAAATGAGCACACTCACCAACAATCCAACTTCATTTCCTTCTAGTATCCTCTCCTATTTACACACCCAACCTTGCCAAGCCTTGCTGGGCCCAAACAATCCCTCCTGAAGGAAAAGGAAAAACAAAGGAACTCCTTAGAGCACCCACCCGGTGCCTGGAAAATTAAAAAAAAAAAAAAAAAAAAAGACTTTTGGAGGGCTCTTCTTTCTCTCTTGGTTGCTCACTGTTTCCCAAGCTAATGAAAGGCAGAGGCTGTGGAAGTGACAGGGTTATCATTACTGAGAGACTGGAGTGATTTTTTCAGGTACTTCTTTCCAGTTGGTAAAGCAGGGAGGGAAAGAAAGGAATGTACCTGGTTGAAGGGCTACACAGGGTGACACGTTCCTTTCTAAATGTGGACTCTAAATGAGTCATGCTGCAGAGTTGATTAGAAAAATTATCTTCCAGCAGTAGAAATAAAGAGGCTTGTTCAGTGTTCACGTCACCAGCCCCGATTCTGAGCCTGTCCAAGCCTGCAGCAGGAGAAGGGCTGGAAATCCACCTCTGCTCATCTCAATAATCAGAAATTATGAAAAGGCTGCGAGGGCAGCAATAGAAATGGTTTGAAATGCGTGCCTAAGGCTACCTGCAGCTGCAGTGCCAGGGAGAGGCGTGTAGGGTCTTGCATCTGCCCCCATCACATGCACAGGTCAAATGGGGCTAATGTGGTCCTGCCCCCCTCCACTTCCTCCCCCACCTGACGTGTCTCCAAAGCTGCACCCCAAAACCTTCTCCTTCTGAAAAAACACCTACGAACAGGGCCTGTGGCACGTCCATCCACCATGGCATGTGTGAAACAGGTACATCCATGCAGGGGCTGCTCTGGAGCAGAATCGGAGAATCATAGAATGGTTACGGTTGGAAGGGACCTTTAGATCATTGAGTTCCAACCTCCTGGACAGGGAGGGCAGGAACGCCTCTCACCAGATCAGGTTGCTTCAAGCCCCCTCCAACCTGGCCTTGAACGGCTTGAATGTGATCAATACGGCTTATTAGTTTTTAGTGCCATTTCTGCAGGTTCAGCAGCGCTGTTAATTTGGTGCCTGACCCTGACTCCTTAAAGAAGTTCCCAAGCTCAGGACCTGCAGATTTTATCTTTCATTGCTCAAATCACCAGAAATGGATAAAAAAAAATGCCTGTGAGGCCACCTTGCCATACCTGCAGGACAGAGAAGGAGAGGCAAATATGGTGATTTCTGGGGGGAAAAGTCTGTTTAATTATATGAGGCATGTCAAGGAGTATGGGCACGCTCTGAGGTGGGAAGAGCCAGCACCGATTTACCAGCAAACACTCAGATTACAGCTGTTAAAAATTCAGAGCATATGGGGAAAAAAACCACGCTGAGCGGTTTTATTTAGTGGCAGATAAAGAGGGATGGATGGAGGTACAGGAGATGCTGGGCGGGCCTGGCTGGAGCCGAGGGCGCTGAGGAGGGGCGGGCCGGTCGCGCACAGCCCTCTGGGAGCTGTAGTCCTCGTCCGCGACGCCATCTTGGCGCCTCCAGCTCGCAGCCCCTCGGGGCGCTTCCTGGCGGCCATCTTGGGATGGCGGGCCGAAGCCCTCTTTAGCAGGCAGCGGGTACGGCCACCGGGAGTTGAGGTCTCGGTTTTAGTAGCATTGTGAGCATTGGTTTTATTTTGAAGTGAAACAGCAGTAAATCCCTCACAAAAGGCTGCCTGAGCAGCCTAGTGAATGCTCTTGACTGACCCAGAGGTCCTTTCGAGATAGTTTATGGGGCTCTGTCCTTGCTTATAGTGCTGGTGTTAGTTCTGTGTCCATTCTACCATGAGATAAATAAAGGGAAATTTTTCCTTAGAAGTCTCTCTGAAGGCCTTTCATGCCTTAGAGTGCCATGCCAGCTCACTCTAGGGGATGAGGGAATTCCTGGGTCTTGCACTGAGTCTTTGGGTACCTTTCATGGCTGGGGATGCTGTGAGCATTCCGGAGAGAAGGCTGACAGGCTTTGTGCAGAGCATTTGGGCTCTGTGTGGCCTGGGAGGGAGCACGGGGCCATGTAGTGCAGGACAGGGGCAGAATCAGTGTGGAAAGGATCATGAGGTGGTTATCGGGACATGAATTTGGGAAAGAAATGGGGGAGTATGAGGACATGCAGGTCCTTGTGGAGCAAAGTCAAGTGCTTTCATTTTGCTCTGGGTGGTGGAGTAATTAAGCCCTTGCTGCAATCAGGGCAAAGCAGGTGACGGGCTGTGAAGATAAGCAAGAGCATATGAAGGGATGGGAGTTGGGCTTGGGGATCTGTTTTAATAGGGCTGGAAAAGCAAATAGGGCTCATCCCAGGGCAGTTGGATGCTCTTGTTGGTCCTCAGTGGACTTGCTGCTTCTTCTTCCCAGAGCCTACTCATGCCTTGCCTGACAGAGAGAAGGTGACTGCTCCATAAAGCAGGAGAAATAATTTACAGTGCTCATCCAACTGCAACTTCAGGTGCATTGTTCAATTCCCAAAGTATTTAGTGAGTGAAATTTTAAAGACGGGCATTCAGAGTCTCTGAGTGCCTTTGAGGCTGAACTTGAGGTCTAAATCTGACTTCTGTTATCTATTATACTGTTACAGATTATAGCTGGTACCTTAACACCAGTGCTTATTTTCACAGAGAATAAAAAAAACCAGCCTGCTGCCTCATAACACATCCTGCATGTTTTTATAACTTAAATTTAGCTACCTCTTAAGTGTAGATTTTTTATTTTATGCATTAATTTCTTTTGGAGTAATCCAAAAAGATTCTTCCCTTTTCTTCATTAGTCTTATGCAATTACTATAAGAAGCCAAGGCCACCCCTATAGATCTATTGGGCTGTTTAATTGTTCTGCAAACACGGAGGGGTGCTAATAAGCTTTCTTTCAAGCATGTGTTCATATGTCAACACTTTTGCTTCTGTCGGAAGCTTAAAAATGGAAACAGTTTTCTCTTTAAGAAAACAGGACCCAAATAAGGAGATGATGGAGTGCTGAAGATTCCTCTAGTGAGTCTGTTCCAGCTCATTCCTTAGAAAGGCTGCATGTGAAAGATCAGAGAAGAGGCCAGTAGATCTGGATTTTGTCCAGGGGTCTCTGGGTTTAAAGCTCTCTACAACCACTTGAGCTCATTTTCCCCTGTGGCTTGGCTGGGTACAACTCTTTTCTCTGCCCAAGCTGTTAAAAATCTAGAACTTTACTCTTTGGAATTCTTTCAGTTGGCCACAGATACAACCTATCCTTAAGCAAAAATGGAAGCTATCAAGAAAAAGATGCAGATGTTGAAGTTAGACAAGGAAAATGCAATTGACAGAGCAGAGCAGGCAGAGACGGATAAGAAGGCAGCTGAGGACAAATGCAAACAGGTAAGTAGAAATAAAATCCCTGATTGTGTATGCATTGTGGAAATGTGCAGTAATATAACTGCAGAATATAAATGCAGAAATAACAGTAACAAAATGCTATTTTGTAGCTTCCTGATTCAGAAAGCAAAATAATTTGAAGTTTGGTTTTCTGTTTATCTTCTTCTGAAGTCTTTTGCCTTTTTGTGATGTTACACTCATACAGGCAGAACTAGGAATGAACTTCTCTTTTCAGCCATCTGAGTCTTTGCAAAATTCTCACTATTCACAGATTATTAAGGGTACTTTGTCTAAGTTTTCTTGAATCTTATGTAATTGCCTTAATTTTCTTGTGCTTGTGGATTGCCTGGAAAAGGCTTGCTCCAAATCAGAGCTGTACACCCTGAACAATTGTAGGAGAGGTGTTGATACCTCCTGAAGAGTCATCTGGGTCTAAACATAAATTGAGCCTCTCCCTGAAGTGAATTAATAAAGTTCACTCGACTAGTCCTTGGTATACACAGTGCCCTGTTGAGGTGCCAGCTGAGACTCAACAATAGTTAATGCTGTATCACTTTTTTGTCAAGAATAATCAGAAATATCATAATTTGAAAGCTCTTCTTTTACCAGAGTTTTAGTGATGACATTAACACGTTCTCTTGCTTTTCATGTTCCTTATTCTGGGTATCTACCTTGTATTTCAGCTTATCGTTTTTTCAGAAAGATCTTGAAATGTAAGTTGGCTACGCTCAATTTTTTTACAGCACTTCTTGTAAAATTCCTGTGCCTTTTCCTTTTACATCCTCTAAATGTGGCTGCTTCTACTCCATCTTCTAGACTGCTGTAACATTTATTAGCATTCATTTGGCCAAATGTGTCTTGTGTTCAAGTTCCGTTGGAGATCCCAGATGATATTACTAAATTTTCTGGGTCAGCTGCCACTGTCTTCCCCCCTCCACCCCAGCGCAGGGAAAGCTACTTGTCCCTTCTGTGGCACATGTCACCCCATACACGTAGTCCCAGTTTCTTTCCTAACTTCAGAGGTGTTGAGCAGATGCTGTTCTGCTGGGCTGTGGTTTTACCAGCTAATCCTTCTGGGCTCAGTAGCAGCCGCAGCAGATCATTATCCCGGGTGGTTAATGGTGATTGAGTGCCTATCCTTCCTTTACATCAAGTTACCATTTCCCACAGTGTGATAAACAACGCACTTGTGGGGATTTTCAAGTAACTCTATGAGAGTAATTCACAATAAAAAGCTAAAAGAGAAGAGTAAATCTTTGATCTTATTTGTCTTTTCTGAATTGTGTCAAATATTTCAGCTGTTTGGTTGTTTTTTTTAATGTGGGCCCAGTACTCAAGTAGTGACTTTAATGTCATACACAAAGGCAGCAGCACCTCCTTCTTCCTCATCACCATCCCTCTGCTAAAGCATCCAAGCAACCACATTCCATTCTCTCACGCTGGTTACTCCAAGTAAAAGTACAACAACATTCCGGAATAGCACGCTACCTCAAAATGTGATTAAAGCTATATTTCAATGAAGGAAGTCAATGCTCTAAAACACGAACTATTTTGAGTGAACTCTTTTGATAGACTAAATTAATGCGAGGGCGGAGCTAAACGGTTAAATCCGTTCCTCTGCAGAGTGGGGTGGTTTGTGTTGCAAGTGAAGGGATGGAGCAGATGGGTTGGCTTGGCAGGCACACCCCTTATCAGCAGCCTCCTGATAATGTAAATTCTTCAGGGAGCATGAGACGGTTTGTCATCAAACAGTCTCCCAGCACGTTATAAATAGGACCATTGTAGCGTACCGTATGGATTTATATGGTATGGAGGAGAAAGCCTGGACCTCCTGGTAGCATGGAGCGTACCTCGTTGGCCCACAATTAGCTGGAGGATAATTGGGGTTGGAAAAGAGCTCCAGCCATCACCTGGAGGTGTTCTGGGACAGACCTGGTCCCTCTGGCTTCCAGAGTCACATTTGGTTTGAAGTGTCTTCAACATGAT